>JAZGTJ010000724.1:0-83692 GCA_036877575.1 Botia almorhae | reverse complement strand
TCATATGTAGTGTATGTATGTATGTATGCTGATCATATGTAGTGTATGTATGTATGTATGCTGATCATATGTAGTGTATGTATGTATGTATGCTGATCATATGCAGTGTATGTATGTGTGCTGATCATATGTAGTGTATGTATGTATGTATGCTGATCATATGTAGTGTATGTATGTATGCTGATCATATGTAGTGTATGTATGTATGCTGATCATACATGACACATTTCATGTCTCCTGTCAGGTAAAGGGGAGGAGTCTTATCCAGACCTGCTGGCTTTGCTGATTGCTATGCTGGTGACGGTGATTGTGGGTTTAGGGGTGAAGAACTCAGTGAGCTTTAATAACGTGCTGAATGTGGTGAACCTGCTGGCGTGGATCTTTATGGTTCTTGCCGGCCTCTTCTTCCTCAGTGGAGTGAACTGGGAGGAAGGGAGGTTTCTGCCGTACGGCTGGTCAGGGGTAAGAATGTTTACTGTATATACGTATATACGAGGTAAACAATATATATTTGCGCTATACACAAATCTAATACATAGAAATACACGTAAACGTATTATAATAATATAATAATATATATATAATATAATCCAAATCTTGTGTAAATGTAATTCACCTTCTTCAGGTGATGCAAGGAGCTGCGACTTGTTTCTACGCCTTCATTGGCTTTGACATCATCGCCACCACGGGTGAAGAGGCCAAGAGCCCCGACACTTCCATTCCATACGCGATCACGGCCTCTCTCATCACCTGTCTCACAGCGTATGTTTCTGTAAGTGTGACACACGGACACTGTCCCGGAGGAAAGATATACCGCTCAAATGTTGCTCAGGAGATCTGATGGAGATCTCAGTTGTCTCAAACATTGCTCCTAAAATTGCTTAGAAGAAATAAAATCAGAAACAAATGAGACGATTGTTAAAATACAGTAAAGAAGATGAAGCTGTTAAATTAATGTAGATCGTGGCTTCAATGATCTGGATTTTGATCAATTTGATGAGAAATGTTCATATTAAAATCTTCAGTCATTTTGACATTTGATTGCAGACTTGCAAATCTGACTTTAATGGAGACATTTGTGAGATTTCTGAGTCTTTTTCCCCAGGAGAAACATCAGAGACAGGAGAGTTCAGCAAAAGATGTTAAAGAGATTTAATCGAGGTTATTGTTGTTTACTAACACTAAAACTATTCAAATATTTCTGTTCTGAACAGAAATATTGAAATCAAATAAGCATAAATATTTGTATAAAAAAACCTAATTAGAAATCACAAATTAGAAATGTCACCTTAGCGATAAACCAGTTTCAGCGGAGGCACTAAAACTAATAAAGGAAAATGAAAATGACACTAAAACGGAAATAAAAATGAATTCATCTTACATAGTGATATTAAAAATAAATAATAAAATTACAACACTGAACAATGGAAACTAAAAGCATAAAAATAAAAGCTATTTCAAAATATGAATAAAAGCATAATACAACTCAAAACGCAGAACTATAGTGACTCTGGATCTGGTCTGTGAGTTTCCTCTGATGTTCTGCTGTCAGGTGTTTTGTTTATATGTCTTAGGTGAGTGTTATTTTGACACTGATGGTACCGTACAACCTGATTGATGAAGATGCTCCACTGATGGAGATGTTTGTGGTTCACGGTTTCCTGGCTGGGAAGTTTATCGTAGCAGTGGGAGCCATCGCGGGTCTCACCGTCAGTCTGCTGGGATCTCTGTTTCCCATGCCCAGAGTCATCTATGCCATGGCAGGAGATGGTCTGCTCTTCCGGTAGGTGCACTAGGTTTTCATTCATCTTGTGTAGATACGTTTGCATGTTTAATCAATGTTCTGCATGCGTGCCAGGTTCCTGTCCTTCGTGAGTCCCCACACAGAGACGCCCGTGGTGGCGTGTGTCGTGTCGGGCTCTCTAGCTGCTCTGTTGGCTCTGCTGGTGAGTTTGAGGGACCTGATTGAGATGATGTCCATTGGTACGCTGCTGGCCTACACACTGGTCTCGGTGTGCGTGCTGCTGCTGCGTTATCAGCCCGACAGAGACAGCTTCACCAGCTTCCTCACTGAGGAGGAAGAGGAGGAAAGGAGAAGGAAGGAGGAGATGATGGAAGCCAGCGAGAGGGACATGCACATTAACGTCAGAGGTGGGGAGTACACGGACAACCCCTGTGGGGCCAAAAACCTCCCGTCGAAGGGCGATGATGAAACACTGATCGCAAAGTCTGATTCCGGGGGCTACCAGTCCGAAAGTTCGGGCCATGGAGTTGGAGAGAACGACACGGAGACAGAGGGCTCCGATAGCGCCCTGGTAAACATCTTAAAACGTGCCTTGGGCTCTCACTATTACACCCTGCGGGTGCGTTTGGGCCTGCCGAGCGCGAGCGATAGGCCGACACCCGCGACAGGACGCACCGTCACTTCCTGCGTTCTTCTGTTCTTCGTCTTGACCTTCTTTCTGTGGACCCTCGTCATCTACGGCTTCGAGCGGGTCTCAGGAGCGTCTCGCTGGGCAATAATGCCCTTTATAATGACTATAATTGTCCTGATGGTTATTTTGGTTGTTATTATTCTTCGTCAGCCGGAGAACCGTAAAAAGCTGCCTTACATGGCACCCTGCGTGCCGTTCGTGCCCGCAGCAGCGATGCTGGTAAACATCTACCTCATGCTGAAGTTGTCCAGCATCACGTGGGTGCGTTTTGTAGTGTGGTGCTCCCTAGGTAGGTCACATCTTCTGATATATTCAAAAACACTTCATTGTGGTGTTCCTAAAATACATCAAATTTTGGGCCCAAAACATACTCAATGCAAATGCTTTTAGCCACACAAGCCTGATTTAATGCACTGTGATCTTAAATGCGTCGCATTCTCAGTGTTGCGCCAAAGGACGCAATAGCTGCCATTAGTGTGAACTGTCTTCCTCCACATTCAGTTTTACTGTTTAGTTCAACTACTGTCATGCTGAAGCAACGGTTTAAGTAATTTAAGGTAACCCAGCTAACACACAACATTCTTAAAATGTTGGCAAACATTTTCTAAAAGTTCTTTTAAGGTTATAAAGTTCTTGCATTAGTAGAATGTTCTTCTAACGTTCTTCTTACGATTATCTGTCTAACTGGACCTGATATGAGCCTGACAATCTCCTCAGGTTTGCTGATCTACTTTAGTTATGGGATGTGGAACAGTTCCCTGGAGCTGTCTGCACGTGAAGAAGCGGCTCACGCCAGCTCCTACCAGAGGTATGACACAGAGGTGGACGACACCTTCACTGTGGATGAAGACCTTCAGCCTCAGGAGGATGGAGATGACGGCCAGTACCAGGGCTGGGCAGCTGAGGGGCAGGGCTATCAATACCACAACCAATACCAGCAGCAGTATCATTAACATAACTCCTCCTCCAACAGTCATAAGACCAGAAGTAAAGACAGGACTAACAGAGGCTTTGAGGAAACTGGTTAATGAAGGAAGTTCACCGGAGTGACCATTACAGACTAAACCTGTCCTGGAAGAGGATGGATTTGGGTGACCATGAATTTTCTGTTTACCAAGTAGGGCATTGTTTTTGCTCCTGGAAAATTATTGTCAACCATTAAACACCAGTTCTCTCTGGTTTTAGAGGGGAAGGTAATGGTTAGAATTAATTAGAATTAGTAGCGTTTTGCTAACAGAAATGTAGTTCTAACATCAACAAAAGATGCTAATCCGGGAACATGCCCATTCTTGGCAAACCATAGTCATGGTTTACTAAATCGATCCTTTTCAACTAGTTAATGAAAATGCTTTTTGAGTGTATTTCCTATTGAACTCATTTGAAACTGTTATTTATGTTTTAACAAGTACCCTTCGAATACATATGCACCTTGCGATAGATACTTACCAAAGTTAGTTAGTGGTTTTAATTTAATCTTTAACACTGCCTTTAAATAAGCCTGTCCTATTGTTATTTTAACATCATCTGTTAAAAAATGAGTATGCGCGTGGATGGTCGATTATTTACGGTGAAAATTCATACTGCAGATCAATGCGCACTATGACTGATATTACCCACAATGCATTGCGGAGTCACGCGTCGATGAATTAATAAGCCACAAGCAATGCTTTACTGGATTAAACTATATAGTAAACATTACAAAGTAATAAATTAAGAAATAACTACAGTTATACTTTTGGCTGACGCTTTTATCCAAAAGTTATATCCAAAGTTATACATTTTATCAGTACATGTGCTCTCTGGGAATCGAACCCACAACCTTTGTGTTGCTAGCACAATGCTCTACCAACTGAGCTACAGGAACACATGTAAGTTGAAAAGATGAAAGTTATTATTAGTATGTCCCAGTACTTGCGTACTCTTTTGCTACACACTAAAATGTACATACTTTATCATAACAAAAATAGTAGATACTTTTAGGGTGTAGTATAAGTAGGTGAATTGGGACAATGTTCCCCCAGTACTGTTAAATGATTACATTACACTATAACTTGATTTGTCATGTTGCAAGTTTTGGAATTTAACACCCTTGCAAAACACGCTTCTCTCTATGAATATCTCAAGATGCATGTTCATGAGCAGAAAACCTTTCTGAAGATACATCGAGTGGACTTTTAACCTCACAATATCTCCACAGCTGTGCTTGATCAAAAATCTCCAGTGCGCCGTAGAATTTTGGGGGAAAATATTATAACTGGCTCCTTGTGAAAGCGTATTCTTTCTTAAAATATTTTGGGACGTTGATATCAAATTCTCTCTATGTTGGTTTGTAGAAACGTGTTACTCTCGTGGTTTTCCCCTTGTTTAGGCTTACATGAGTATTTACGTTTCTTGCCTACAGCTGTGTGCATAGACTCCTTCTGATTCAGAACACGTGTAAATACACACAGATATGGTTTGTTTGAAAAGGATATAGTCTTGTATTTAAAATGAAATATTAAAATGCATGTGTTTTACAAACACAGACAATGTCTTTTGCGTCATCAGCCGTAACAATATTAGTGATTTGCATTTAAAATGAATGTTTTGTGATCTCACTAAACAGACGCATAAAACAGTGTAACAGAAGACTACAGCTGGTGTCAGAAAATTACATTAATTTTAAAACGTAGCAGACGATGAGAACTGTTACGTTCTTAAACTCCCCGAGAAAGCACAGGGTGGATACAAAAATGCATTACAAAAATGAATCAATCACTGACCGTACAAGTTTCGGTTACGGTTACACTAGAAAAATGACCAGTTTTCCTGTTCGGAATATTTTTTCTCCGATTGCAAATGCTGATTGGAATACAGGATGCCGCGAGGAGCTCCTGCAGGAAAACAGTGCAAATGACATCTGGTCATTCAGCCAGACTGGTTTCCTGTCTGTCTGTCCATCTCACATCACCTGCTCATTTTCAAAAACACACATTTTTTTAAGTGTTGTGATTAATGCTCACATGAGCTGATAAAGCATTTTTCATGCTCAGATATTTTAACATACTGGATTTCTTGTCAATGAAGTAAGAAAATACAGGAACAGAACAGAATATGATGTGCCCAGCTAACAGGGAATGTCTCAGAATGTTCTTTAAAAGTTCTCTCAAAGTTATCCAAAATGTTTTTGCATATATCAAAAACCTTATTCTATCCTTAAGTTGGTGGAATGTTTGAAAAACGTTACAGAACTAAAAAAAGTTTGAATAACATGCTTTAATCAAGCAATAACTTTAATACAACACCAAAAAAACTAGACATTTGAAATGTTTCTAGAACTTTCAAAAAACATTTTTAACGTTTTTATTACTTGACGGAAATGTTAGGCAAATGTTCTTACAACCTAAAATTATTCGCTGGGTAAATACGTTGAAAAAATGCTTAGGCAAGAAAGAACCATTTCCCCTTGGATTGATTTCAGCGTCTGTTCAAACAAAGCTGTTCGTGCTTTAGCAAAAAATATGTTTTCACCAGATTCCTCGTTCCCTCCAAACTTCACATGGTTACAGTCAAACCATGGCAGTGGAAATCAAATTCCCCACATATTTTATTAGTAGGTGTGTGTGTGTGTGTGTGTGTGTGTGTGTGTGTGTGTGGGTTTACTTAACCATATATTGGGGACAAATTTGTAACCAAAAGTCAACAAAACATCCTTATTTGTAAAAATGCTATTAAAACTCATTTTTGTTTAATTGTTAAAATGCAGAAAGTTTCTGTTAGGGTTAGTGTGTGGGTTAGGGTTAAGTTATTTTTAACTAGCTGTGTATTAAAACAATAGAAGTGTATGGAATGTCCCCATTTAGATAAGTAAATGTGTGTGTGTGTGTGTCCCATCTTGAGGTATGCAGTCTGAGGTCTTATCCAGTGTGTGCGTCTGTCTCCACTCTCAGACATGTGCGCTCTTGGCATGACTGTTTATAGGAGGGGCGGAGTTAGTAACGCCGCTGTGTTTTGAGTAGTAGAAGCGATTTTCGGGATTCTGGGTCGGGCCATCACTCCTGGAACAGCATGTCATGACCGAGCCACCAAAAAAACAGAGGGCTGAACCGACCCAGCCAGCGTACAGGGAGAACCCGAATGACATCAGACCGTCCTCATGAAGGGCTCCAATGGGGAACCACACGGTTGACACCATCCCACACAGAGCTGAAGAGAGAGAGGAGGGTCATAATGTCTAACAGTGTCGTATCAAACACCAGCAGAGCTGTAGTCACAGACTACCACACGTGTGTAATACTCAACCTGAAAATAAATGTGTCTTTAAACGAGACAACTGACAATAACAAACTAACTCACAAATCTAAAACAGAGACTTTTATATGCTCTCAAAACATTGGCTAACGTTCTCTTAAAGTTCTCTCAAAGTTCTCAAAAACATTCTTGCAGTAATGTTACTTGACCTTTAACCTTGTACATCATATATCAACAACATTATTCTTAAACAGTGGAATGTTTTGAAAACATTAAAAAGTGTTAAAAACATTATCCAAGTAATAAATGTTAATACAATGTCTAAAAAAACGCATGTTTCGAATGTCCCCAGAACTTTCAAAATAACATTTTTAATGTTCCTGATACTTAATGGGAACGTTAAGGAAACGCTCTTACAACCTAAAACAGTTCGCTGGGACAGGACATAACAGCGAGGTCCTCCAGTGTAACAGGATATAGGAAATCTCTGTATGCTTTATATTGACTTAAGTCAAGGCCGTTATAAGCCCTGTTGAAATGCATGCTGAAAGCAAGACTATAGACAGGATACAGAACAACATCTGGATGATAAATCTGCATAACTCTGTATTACTCTACAATATTTCACAGCGATGCGACACAAACGACCCTTTACTCACATATGAACAGTATGAGGATTCCTCCCACGAGTGCGCGCTTGGATTTGGTGTCGTCGGTCTCTTGGCTCAGTTTGACGCACGGCATCGCCAGCAGCGCCAGCGCGAGAGACGGAACACCGAGCAGAGAGGCGGAGACCATCAGAGCCCGAGATGTCTGGATGTACGCTTGTGAAACAAGAGCCAAAATATCTATATCTATATATGTATAAACACCCTCACTGACAAGAGATCAGCTGCAAAATAACAATAATAATGGTAATAATAATAGTGAAAATAATGAGACACCCTTTAAGAGCATAATTCCAGCCAATTCTCAGAACGTTGGTTAACGTTCTCTGGAAGTTCTCACCAAGTTGTCAAAAACGTTCTTGCAGTAACGTTAGCAAAACGTTTTTCATCGTCATTTGTCATATATCAAAATATTATTATTATCGTAAAGTTGTTAGTGAAACGTTTAAAAAACGTTTTGTGAAATGTAAAACGTTTTTAACATAATGTTTATATAACTAAGCAATAGAGTTAATACCACGTCTAACGTTCTAGTAACGTTTTCAACGTGCAAAACACATTTTAACGTTTTTGGTTACTTAATGAAAACGTTTGGGAAAGGTTCTCCCAACCCTTAAATTGTAAGCTTTTATAAAATGCAAATGTAAGCAAAACATTTCAGCCATGATTAATTTAGTGGAAGCTGACTGGCCATCACACGGACGGATGAATCTCACCGGGAATATCGAGGATCTGGTTCAGGGAGATGCAGTGATAGAGCGCAGTGGAGATGACGCACTCTGCCCACAAGCCCTTCGTCTCCAGCTCGTCCATCTTCCTGCAGGTGTGCATGCCGTATTTACAGGTCACCACCCAGTCGTTTGTGGACGTCGCTATTATAATACCCGTCCAGCCGATGCAGCTCATTAAAAACCCGCACAGGAGACGACAACTGTGTGACATTCTGCTAGGACTGAGTGTATAATAAAATGTGCCAAAACTGTGTTTTGTAATAATAACGCTGTTTGCTTGAACAGCACCGATTCTAAATACGACAGATCGACAAACTGACTGTAAAACAATCCTTTTAAGTAAAAGTAGTTTTTATAGTAGGCTCGCACCCCTACCAAACTTTTAGCCAATCAGAAGAAAGCTCAGCCACACGTCACAATGGCCTTCCCTCAACGCCTAGAAAATAACATCTTTGATTTATCACAGGCTGGCAAGCTGCGGCTGTTCCTTTAAAGTGTTTTTTTATATTTTTTAGAAAAACTGACTTTGATATGTGAATAAATAATAATTACTTCGTTTTTTCGTTTTCACTCTCATTTTTTTGACCATATCACTTTTGAAGGGGATTCTAGGTCATGCAATTTTTGGGTATGATTGTCATCTAGTGGGTTACAAGTGGGTCACTATGCTCTCCAACACAAACGGTTCATTACACCAAATAAATGTGTTCAACAAACATGGTTTTTAACATCATCAGCACAAGCTGCGCATGATAACAAAGGGCAAGCCTAAAGATAGTACCTATAATATCACACAGAATCAAAGTGTGTTTGAGTGACCCCCACTGTGTCACCTGCACAGAATTAGAAAAATAAAACTAAAAAGCTCCAATAAATGACCGATTCATGATTGTGTAACAAAATGCAGTTGGTTTAATTAAATAATCAAAGGTGGCACAAGAAAAATCATGTAACAATGAGAAACAACACTTCATGATGACACTTTACTACATGGTTTGCCTCAGAAAAAAGGCCCTTTCACTGCCTTAACTAAAAACGATTCCCTTCCGGGAACCTTCTGTGTGTCGCCTGTCCACTGTTTGTTTGATTTACACAGTACCACTGCGGGGACGTCGAAATTTCACTTGTGTCAGTATCTCAAACGTCATTTTAAAAATGTTTATAACCTCGAAACGATTCGCGTGTTGTACTTTCTAGAGCCTTAGAAGACAAATATATTAAATATTACAAATCCTTCACAAAACATGTTTTTTAATTTATACACACAGAACACGGCATCGTTATACATGTATACATATGGAATACAATAGGAAAATATATACAATGGGACATGCAAACAATAACCCTCCGCGCTGCCCGAGAAAGTGATCTTCTTTGCTTTCCGTCAAAAATATAAAATCGCTGACCCTGATCGTAATTACCCATACAAAAAACAAGGAGACAAACAATTTCCTCCTATCCGATTAAATACCCTAGAAATTGCTCACAGACTGAGACCATCTATTGCTACCATGCTGTCAGACAGACGCTAAGTTTACAAGTACTGTAAAATTTTGCTAGTTTAGTTAAAGCAAAGACGTGTAAGCGTTCTCATAACATTGACTTTATCGCAAAAATCTCTGAAGATTAAAGTGCACAAAATGGCTCTATTCTATTGGCGAGTGCTCTTATGGTCCACAAGGATATACCTTTCGTTTTTTTGTGTCTGTTTCTTTTTTTATCTTCCACCTTCTTTCAGAGAGTTGATGCGGGCGCATATTTTGAGAGCGGGTCCCAGTTTAACATTCATGGCGCTCATCAGATGATCTTCGGTCAACAGAAGCAAGGCCTGCCCGTCTATCTCTTGGGCTCTGAACGATTCTGCGATGTCTTGACACCCTGAAACGATTAAAGTGGGGTTACAATATAAAATACTACAACTGAATCGACAGCTACAAGAAAATGCATTCAATGGTAGGTCTGTATATATTCAGCCAGCTGGTCGTTATCGTACAATTCACATTTATGCATTTGGCACATGCTTTTATCCAAAACGACTTACAGTGAATTGAAGATTCACATGTTATCAGATTCGAACCCATGACCTTTGCGCTGCTAACACAATGCTCTACCAACTGAGCTACAGGAACGCACAAAAAAGCTACAGGAATGGACAACCACAGGAATGGACAGGAATATATACAATAGGATGAATACAATAACTGATTCCTATATATCATATAACAATACGTGGGAGGGGCTTGTGTCATTCTGAAGCTGTTTATTTTGCTATAAAGATAGCAGAGTAATATGACAGACATGAAACAAGCACAGCTACGTAGAAAAGTGGTTGGCGACACAATGCCACAGCTGACCAATCAGAATCAAGCATCATGATCATGATTTTATCACATGGGGACGTTAACTTTACCTGGTAAATTGAATATAAAGCTTGACACTTCATCCACAGACCACTGAGCCGGTTTGGGGGAGACATCAATGGGCGACACAGGGTCCACGGGTGAGGTGGGGGCACTTCTGGTCTCTTCCACCGGCCTGGCTCTCATCTCTCGCTCGCGTTCCTGTTCCGTGTGCCTGCGCAGCCTCGTCTTCATTGGGGCAGCTGTTCCATCGCCGCCCTCATGCGGAGGCCGCTGAAGGATTCTCCACTGCTCTGTGCTCACATGTCTCGTCTGGATGGTGTCACATTAAAACAGAAGAGTGATACACACTCGGTTAATCGCTGACTGTGAGAGCTACAGAGCTCATTCTTACCCAGCTAACAATTTTAGGTTGTAAGAACATTTCCCTAACGTTTCCATTAAGTAACAGAAACATTACATATGTTATTTTAAATGTTCTAGGAATGTTGAAAATTTCCAGTTATGCAGACGTTGTATTAACATTATTGCTAGGTTATAAGGTTTTTTTTTTATTCTGTCACATTCTTTTAAACGTTCCACTAATAACATAAGTACAATGTTTTTGATATATGATATAATACGTAAAAAGTTCTACTATTATTATTGCAAGAATGTTTTAGAAAACATTAGCCAACATTTTGAAAACATTTCCTAGACAACGTTCTACATTTACATGAGAACATTTAATAAACTATAGAACATGAACCATATAAAAACAGTGTACAGGGTTATAAATGATAATCTAATATTAAACTACATTAACAGACGCCTACGTTATAGAAAAGGCTGCACATATTAAACAAGGATACTGTGATACAGTTTTCAGATGTGTTGACCGCAGATTTACAGTGTTCTGATAAAAGGGTTTTTTAGTTAGTTTAACTAATAATAATAAAAGTCTCGGCCAAACCTGGTGGAAATTTTCTTCGCTGTTGTCTTCTGTGCCATTCAGCTCAGAGCGATGGCCACCCTCGCTCGCACAGCGTCTGAGCGCGCGGAAACGTTTGGTGTAACTGAACCTGCAGACGGATCGAGAAAACGTAAACAAAGGTTGTCTTACAAGATAACTTTGCGCACTGGCCACAACCATCCTGCAGCTTGTAATGAAAAGGCATCACTGAGGGTTGAATGTGTGTCAAGGGTGTTGATCACAAACCATGACCACATCCTGCCACAGTCTTTATGAGTCTTTATAGGACAGTGTAAATGGACAGTGAGACTTGTCAAATATACTTCTGCATAGATTTACCTGCATGTTTATTTGTTGTATTCGGTTCGAATGCAACGACTGGATCTCCTACTTGCCTGTCAAACTATGTATGCGTTCGTGTGTTGAAGGAGGCGTGGCTCTAGAGAGTGCCCTCAAGGAAAGGTGGGATCTTATGCTTTCAAAGCTAGATTGCTTTTGCTAGCCTCTCCGAATTGCCTAGCCTACCTTTGAAGGTGTAGATGGAAATACCCTTCCCACGTAAATATCTGAGATTGAGTGAATTCCATCACACAAGCTTTACTGATGTCAGAAGAAAAGACAACACAAAAATAACAACGACACTAGCCGTTCGGCAGTACTGACAGTACATGGGGACAGTACATGAGCACCTATTTATGATCATATTAATAAGGGTTTCCCTCCAGGGGAGCTGTACCTCTTGGCACATGATTTGGAGCAGAAGCGTTTCGAGCGTGGGAAGGTTTGGGCGGTGCCTTTCCTCTTGCAAAACTGGCACTGCAGGACAAGCTTGTGGGTCCCTCCAACACCGTCTTCAATGAGAAGAATACAGATCGGATATTTTTACAAATTAAAATACAGTAACATTACCGTAATGCAATGCGTCCATGCACAAGGTGCCTGACGCACGCAGATCTTTGATAGCTTTCATAAGCGTGTGTTCTACTCACTGCTGGTGACCATTTCCTCTTCATCAGAGTCTGTGGAGTCGTCAGGAGGTTCTGAACCGGATGGAATAAGTTCTGGTTCTTTCACTCCGTTCAGCCCAGACTCTCGGATGGGACCAACCATCAGAGATGACCTACTCACCTGAAGGATTCAGAACAAACAGTGACCAGTTAACATAATATACCAGTTAACAATTTAAGGTTGTAAGAACATTTCTCTAACGTTTCTATTAAGTAACAAAAAATGTTTTCATGTTATTTTAAATGCTCTGGAACATTTAGTTTTTTTAATGTTTTAGTAATGTTACAGCTTGGTTATAGGAACCTTTTAAATATAGGAATCTTTATTTAAACATTTTTTCGAATCTGTAACATTTTAAAAACATTGCACTAACAACTTAAGAATAATGCTTTTGACACATATTTAACATTAGAAAAAAGTTCTACTACCGGTACTGCAAGAACGTTTTTGGGAACTTTGAGAGATTTTTTGAAGAACAATAGCCAATGTTCTGAGAACGTTCCCTGTTTGCTGGGATAGCACAAGATGTTCGAAATATCTTGATTTCTTTCACAAACATACATTTGATTTCTGCCACAAATAACATTCCTAACAAATAAAGAAATATGTGCTTTAGGCACAAGTGTGTGTGGCAGCTGTTTTGTTTACCGGAAAAGGTTCCAGTCCTTCTTGGATGATAAAACCTTCCACCAGGTGTGTTAGGACCACAGGTTTGGTTGCTCCTGATTCCTGCTGATCCTCTGTGGGCTTCGTTTGGCTGAGGGTGGGAGGCTGGACTGGTTGCTTCTCCAACACGGGGTGAAACTTTGGGGGAAAGCAGCAGTCCACAGGAGACATGTCTAATGGTTGAGTGATGGAGGTCTGGATAGGTGACATGTCAGAGGAGAGGCTGGAGATGGCTAGAAAGATGAAGAACATTGTGATATTACCATCAGAGGCTGTGAGGCTGAGCAAAGCTTCTCTCTGTGATCAGAGGACACTTGTGTTGCTCAGAGATAAACAAGACTCGGTTCTGAGACAGGTTTTGTTTATGTAACACCTTTTAAAATGGCAAATAAAAGTAGGAGCAAATTAGGACCGATGTTACACAAGAGAAACTAAGAATCTGAGAAGGCAGCAAAGGTCTCCATTTAATTTAAACTGATACTACAGCTCCAGCTGTAGATTCATCCATCAAATTCATTCATCAGATTCATTCAGAAGGTTCATTCAATAGATTTTTTCAGCAGATTCATTCAGAAGGTTCATTCAAGAGATTCATTCAGAAGATTCATTTGTGTGCACCTGAGTGATTGTCTGACTGGGTGGATGTCTCCTCACACTGGTCGTCTTTCTCAGCTTGCCATGATGGAGCTGATGGTGAGCGTGTCTCATTCTTCTGCAGTGTCTTTATCTGGCTGTCAGCCCTCAAATCCTCTGCGCAGACCGTCATCTTATTAAAGACCTGACACACAGAGATTGACGTCAACATACATTACTGTAAAGACAGTAATATTTTCCCAGGCCCATGTTTGAGTGACAAATTGTTTTTAATAACTCACCGAGGGTTTCTCTGAAACTTCGCTCGACTGCTGATCTGTGGTGGCAGTCTGGGTGATCTGGGTTTGTCCTGCGCTTTTCTTTTGGAGTGCTGGACATTTGAGATCTTGAGGAGTCTGTGCTGATCTTTCGGCCTCTTTCCGCTCTGCCTTTCTGTCCTTTTGCTCTTTCGATGTCTCGGCTGTTTGTGTGGGACTCTGGGCGGTCAGGGGGGACTGTGGGGGCGCGAGAATGCTGCTGGTGGAAACCAAAGGCAGCACTGGAGAAGGGGGCGAAGCCCTTTGTGGAGAGGCCAGCGGAGGGGTGGTGACCAGAGGTGTGGCTGCTGTGGTTTGTCTGGATGGTGATAGCTGCACCAGCTGCGGGCACAGGTTTGGAGTCCGTAGTGGCTGGGCGGGGCACTCCGGTTTAGCGAGCACAGGTGAAACAAGCGGTTTTGATTGGATGAGATCATGAGGCGGAGACACAGTGGTTGTCTTTGATTGGCCGTTGGTACACTTGGCAGATGCCGAGGACAAAGCAATCCTCAGCAGCTGTTTTGTAGCCAGTAGGGATCCACCGGTTGGCGAAGACCGCAGGGGCAAAGTCAGGGTAGGGGGTGTGAGGTGAGATCGTGCAGGGGACGGAACCGTAATGGGGACAGAGGAACCAGACATGCTTTGAGGCGGCTGAGTGGATGGGCAGCGTTTTAACTCTGGGAGACACTTCTTTGGCGTGGCAGGGGGAGAGTTTGGGGGTGTAAGCCTTTGATTGAAGGGGTGCTGTGGGATACTGATCTGGCTGTGGGGTCTCTTGAGGCCGCTGCTGTTAAGCTTCTGTTTCGCTAAGGCATGCGCAGGCGCATACAGAGCTAGAGACAAACAAAATCATGAATTAGAATGTTTGCGTTTACTCAACTCAAACATGAAGGTATGAGGAAATATTAAAAGCAAAAATGTTCTTTCTTACATACGTAAACCTGCCTGGAATTATTGTAAAAATGATTTTAACATAAAATGAATACAATTTATACAACATGCATTTTGTCAAACAGCATTAATCTCGAATTTTTTTCATCTTACAGTTGCACGTCACAACTTTTGCCTCTCTAGCGCCATCTCTGTTTGAAACATAAAATTACAGGATATTTGCTATTTGCAGGATAGTTATTTTTTAATGTGGATGACAAGCTTAAATTCTTAACTGCTATATTAAACAGCTACAAACTACAACAGTTCAAATTTTAAATCAGCATTATCAATTTTCTGTAGAGAATCGGGCTAAGGTAAGGAGATTGTGTTGAACACTGATCTGTCATGTCATTAGTTATCAGTCTCAATAACTCATTTTTGTTCAGAGACAATATTTTCATTTTGACCTTTATGATGGCATATTTTAAATCTGAATCTAGAACAGAACGTTACAGAAAGTTACAGAAAGTTACATAACATTTAACGGCAGGGGCATTTGTTTGCCCCCGCATTGTACATGTGTGGAGAACTTTAGTCACTTTCAGTGAAAACTTACCCCAGGCCCTGATTATGTTCTGGTTCTGAGTCCTATGCTGTCCAGGCACTGTGGTGTGGATTTCAGAGACACGTGTGTGCATGTGGGCACTTACATGGAGGTGGAACGGTAAGATGGCGCACAGGTGTGGCTTTAGTCTGCGCTGTATGAGATGTTGAGCTGTCTGTCTTAGAGGGTCCCTCCTTCCCTGGAGCGTTCGCTGACTGGCTGGCTCTCAGATGGAAAGTTGGTAATCGCGGGCATGAAAGCGGAGGAGGCTGGCTTGAAGGTGTTGGCTTCAGGGGTAGATTCGGGGGGATGGTGAGGGTGCCAGGTGGAGGTGGACGAAGAGTCAAACTCTGGAGCTGAAGTAGAGAGAGAGAGAGAGAGAGAGAGAGAGGAAAAAGCCAAAAATGAAGAGATTGATTGCTTAAACTTGGAGAAAGACCACATAACAGAAAATATTTAGACACGGACTCTCAAAACAACTGAAAACATTACGAATAAAGTGTTTAATATTGCTTATTGTTTTTATGGTTAGATGATACATTACGCTGGCACGGATTGACAAAATAATTCTCATCCGAAAATTATAAATCTGTTTATTGTAAATTATAAACGTATTCACTCCAAAGTGATTTACTTTCCATGCAACACACAGTAAGAAACTACTACAAAATAACAATATGACCAAAAAAGTCTCATTAAATTACCATTAAAGTTGCCTGTATGAATTGGTAGCTATATTTCATATTAATATATTCCATGGATCTCATGTCTCATTAGAGATTATGAACAAACAATAAATTCTCGAATCTTAACAACATTTGTCTTCATTCACTTTAACTCTATCAAAAAGAATGTTTATGTATTTGTTTACGTGTTTATTTGTTTTTCGCTTAACGTATTTGCATTCCATAAAACAACAAATTCAAGACGAGTTAACAGCAGTCACGGTCACATGACCAGACACACTCACACTCACCTGCGTGGAAGGAAATCGAGGTGAGGAAGAGGAAGGGGTGGAAGAGGAAGAAGAGGAGAGGGCAGGTACTTCAGGCCGCACAGCAGACGTTAGAATCAACTGCCAGGTGGCAAGTGCACAGATAAAAAGAAATGAAAGAGAGGAAAAGAGAGAGAGAAAGATAAAGTCCCACTGGTGCAAAATAGAAAGCTGTTATTTCCTGCCTGCTGTGCTTGTGTGTGCTGGTGGTTCACAGCAGAAGATCTTTTGATGTGGCAGAACACAATCTGACCTCATGAGAGGTATGCAAGCATGCACTGAGAACAGGCCTCTAGACACTGACCTAAAATGTGCCCGCTGGTAACACCAGCTCTTGAACTGAGGAAAAAACCTGCAGAACCCCCCACACTCTGAAACAGTTACACATAGATCACTCGTTGCTAGGGGGTGTAACGATATACAAACGCCATCATTGGTTCTGTTTGCTGTGGGGTCAGGGTTCATGGCATGGCACCAGCAATGCTAAAGAACATTCGATTCACTTTTAAATTTATAATAATAATAATACTTGAAGACAGTAACTTCAGCGTATAGGGAAGCCCCCCGTTAGCCCCCCACATCTTATTATAAAGCAGTTTAACAAACCCTGCGCCTCACAAACCCTCCAGTAACTACTGACTGCAAGAAAAGGTATTTATTTGATTTGTAGAGTTCTCAAATGTGTGTTGGAATTTCTCGGATTAGCGCAAAACGTGGACAACATTGTGTAGAATATTAAGAAACAAATAGACTCTTATTAGTTAAAAGTGTAGTAATTACTATTTCATGAAATGTCAAGGAATAAAACTTATTTTTGTGACAAGGTAAAGTGTGGTCAACAATGGGCGAGTGCCGGGCCAGGGCAGCAGGGGGCGTTCTGTACTCCATGAGAGTACCGCGTTGTGTGGCGTGGGTGGTGAATTGCGGCTTTCATTTCAGTTTTGAATATTTTTACACCCCTACCAGTTACAGTATTAACAAGTAGCCTACTGCAAGTTAGCAGCGCAGCAGCTCATCGGTCAAGACATTGAGTTGCGAGTTTACTCAAAGCTGAGAAAACATGAAAGCTGTGAGTGCAAAAGAGGCTCGACCCAAAATAGCTTCACTCTGAGCATTGTGGGTAAAACCATTATGTTTCAAAGGGCTCCACATGCAGGTCTGCTATGCGAGAAACGTTTCAACAGTTGTGAAGTGGGGGAGGGGGTGTTGCGCAAATGTACCGATCAACCACTAATTTGGAAACTGGGGAGGGTCACTGCCGTTGGAGGTTACAGCCCTGTGCACAACGGAGGGTAGACACAAGAAGGCAAGGCTTGTTTTACCATCTGGGCCCTCAGCAGCATCTGGGCCTGGCTGGTCCCCGGGTTCTTCCCCAGAAGCAGAGCTTGAGGGGAGATCTTACGGGTGGCAGTAGCAGCGATTGGGTTCTGACTTCCTCTGACAAGCGATGTTGATCCGGGCGTGTTGGGCAGAGAAACCTGAGAGGAAAGGCGGTCAGGAAAGAACATAAAAATCAATAAATTCAGTGGAGGACAGAAATGAAGTTTAAATGACACAACACCTGTCACGACAACATCAATACGACAAGCATTATTGGTTTTACAGGTGGAGGGGCATTGTGCTATGCTGCCGCACACACACACACACACACACACACACACACCATTTTTGGGGTCTGCTGTGAAGATGAAGCTTGGTTGACTCTCTCACTCTGCGAGAAAGATGGAGCCAGTCGGTCCCCAGACAGATTGACCTAGCAGAGGTGATGGAAATGATTAATGAAGACGGTGGAAATGTCCACATGTGGGCAGCTTGTAATTAAAGTTAACGCTTCCATTCGTAACTTTTGCCCCTCTATCGCCATCTCTGTTTGAAACGGTGTAACCACGGAGACAAACAAAGTGAAACTGACATGTATCGTAAATCACACTTGACAGATCAAATTATAAATAATTACTACAAACGTAAAATTATTAATATAAACTTACTGTTGTTAATTAGGGTAAGGTAAGGAGATCGTTTTAAACACTGATCTGTTATTAACTTGCTCAGTAATTGATTTTTGTTCATTTTTAACCAACAAAAGTTACAGATTTTGCAGCTTTAAACAGAATAAGAGACAGAACAGTTACAATAAATGGTACTGGTAAACACAGAACGATGTAGAGAGCATATCTGAGGCAAAGTTAAATCACCTGCACCACTTTTCTCTCTGTGGGGGTGGGCTGATTGTGGAAGGTGGTTACAGTCGTGAGAGCCGTGGGGGTTTTTGGGGCACCATTGGCCTGATGGGAAGTGGTCACCGCTGTGGTGCCTGTGATGCTCACTGCACTCTTTGGCGGTTCTGCTTTAGTTTGGGACTCCTTGTCCATTGTTCCACAGAATCTGGACACAAGAAGCTAAAACGAAGCGGGTCATTACATTTTTGTGTGCGGTACAATTCTAGAGAATTCTTGAAAACTTTCACAGGACAATTCGACAGAGGAACGACACAGGTCATTTGTCTAATGACTCAAAACACAAATGAATTTCCAACAGCCTTTAGAATTTGTTTATTTATTTTCTACCTTCCTAAGAAAACAATGTCTCGTCGGCTAAGCCAGCCAAACGGTTCAGCGCGAGAATAACAGGTGGGTCTATACAGCAGACCGACCCATCGATGCTGAAACAGGAGGCCGACAAATGCCACCAAATCAATGACGGAAAAGAGCCGACTAGTAATCAATTATAATCGTTTTAATACATCAGTTAGAATCAAAAATATAGAAGACTTAAAGTTAGACTTGGGATTACAGATTATTTAAACTTTAAATAAATAAATAACTAATATATGAAAAATATTTTTTTAAATTAAGGCATAGGACATATACATCGAATTAAGTTGCCCATACAACAAGCAATACGTGGATGTTTAGATGGTTTGCTGTAACTCAACTCAACAAGTCAGAGGAGGTCAGAGAACAGATGCTTTGCCTAAGTTACAGCTCAGCTGCATTTTTGGTGTGTTTTTTTAGTAAATGAATATTATTATAATTAAAAAAGTCACGTCGCTTCGTTTCGAGCTGACTTTTAAGCGGGAAATAATGCTGCAACCGGTTTCAATACAATCAGCTGGACGTCAACGCGATTCTTTACTCAATTAATAACAGAGATACAGAAAATTGTATGTGTGGAACTGAATTGCAGTCAAATAAAAAAACCACAATAAAAAACAATATTCTGAGTTATCCGACAGCCACAACCACTTTCTTAAATCTGTAATATAAAGATCGTTATCTGCCAAAATAAATGCCAAAGGCTGTAAACTAAATAGTGTAACATCGGATTATCATAAACGCCAAAACTGTCTATTACTGTTATTAATATGAGGACGATTATTGCTATTAGTATAAACAGTATATAAGTATATATACAGACAGTCTACATTAATAACGCGATATTGCGCCATCCACGCACCGCGAAGATAAATAACGCGTCCCTCTTTGTTTCACACGACACACAGAAATAAAAACCTAGAGAGTTCAATTTATGAATGCATTACCACAGTCATGAAGCATCGCGTCTCTAACGCGTCTAATATCTGTTAGATCGGGGCGACATTAATAGACACATACCAGGAAGCGCGGCGCGCCGCGGCGAATCCGCACGCACAGGTGCCAAAACGCCACGCGTTTTCAATGTTTATGCGCGAGCCGCCGTCACGGCTCGGTAGACGCTCGTTTCTGGAAAAAAACACCATGGTGATTCCCGACAGCACGACTGTTATTTGTCATAGCATTTCGACGGCCTGGCGAAACGTCGAGCGCTTGAAATCGCATTTCAAAAACAAATGCATCCTACGGAGATCCTCGGCGCGCCTTTTCTCAAATGCATAGTCGGTGCGTTCGCATGCAATGTTTATACCGTCATTATTTCCATCCGTTCATACATTGAAAATGGGCGTGTGTGCGCGCAGTGACAGCAACAGCCCCCCTGTCCGCCCCCGAAGACCTACACTTCCCCGAACGACGGCGCTTGTGTGATATATATAACGGCGGCTG
The DNA here is from genome assembly GCA_036877575.1 of Botia almorhae. Classification (NCBI taxonomy): domain Eukaryota; kingdom Metazoa; phylum Chordata; class Actinopteri; order Cypriniformes; family Botiidae; genus Botia; species Botia almorhae. The sequence goes on along the minus strand of JAZGTJ010000724.1, from coordinate 63,241 downwards.
TTACCTTTGGTCGCGCAATGGCAAATGCACACGGTGCCAAACCGCCGCAACTTGCTGCGCATCGAGACGCACAAAATGAAAGTCGAAAGGGAAAAGGAGGATGATGCTCTGCGCACGAGCTTGCACTCATCCTCGCTCCTCCCTTTCCAGCCGAGCCGGTCTTAGAGCTTTCCAAAACGTCCCTCGTTTAACGTTTCGCTAATAATCCGTTCACGGTAATCCTACCTGTGCGAAGTCAACGGGGTAGCTCGCCCATCACACACTGACCGCGTTCAGCGACCGCTACAATCCCGTCATGTCGTAATGCGTCAAAGGTAAAAGTCGAGACCGATAGAAATTCATCGGGCAGTGAACGTAACAGCACCGCTTACAGTGTAGGAGGACCGTACGTGTTGCCGTCTGCTTCTGTTACTGGAGGACCTGTGAAGGAAATCCACGACATAATTTTAAACATTGCATGCGCGCACGTATGCGCGTATCGTGACATAAATGCGACCCGTGCACGTGCGTGTGTAACATTTAGAGGTTGGATATAGGGGTCGGTTGATACAGGGTTAATTTTAGTAATAACTGGGCGCTGTCACAAAATTGTGAATTGTTGACATCATGGCATCAACGGCTCAAAACCTGTCGAGGTGGTGAAGAGCGCTTTCAGTCGTTTTCCTTCGGTCAAAAACACTGAAACAAAACTTCACCCACACAGCTAAAAAGCAACAAAAAAATCTATGCGTTTGAATATTAAAAAACTATAAATAACTAATTGTAGTTATGTTGTGTTAACTATAATAACTAAAAAATAACTATTTATGTATTTAGTACGTAAGTATGTTTAAAACAAATATATAATGTATGTACAAAAGTAATGTTTAATGTAAGCAGTGTATGTAAGATATTCTGGTATAGGATCTGAAAACCAACACTTTTTGTCTGTGATTTAAAAAATATTTTACATAATACATTCATGCAATATTAAAATGTAGTTGTTGATTTATTTTAATGAATAAATGTATTATTATTAATATGAGCAGATTGGTTACTGGTTACTATGCGTTATATGAGGTTACTACAGCGGCCAGTGTGCATATCGCTCGGTCAGTAATCGGATCACCCCCTGTGGCGATGTTTAGTGTTGTGAAAACTCAACACACACGGCCTTTTGCGGTTCACTTATTTAAAACGCTGCTTTACACGAAGCCCAACACTATCTCTTGCCCGCTGAAATCGGTGCATTCAAGACATTAAGACTTTCCAAAGGAATCGCGTAATTTGCTTCTCGTAATTTGCGGTGAGAGACAGGTTGGATCTCTCCATCTCTAACTGTACGACATGCCAGAGACGAGACTTACAAAGCACGCTGAGACGAGAAATATGAACAGAAAAGCAATTACGGCTGAAACAACAGCGCCGGTAAGAAACAGAGATGTCGGCCGCCGCCAAACGAGGGCATCGAGCTGTCCAAGGTGTATCCATGACGCCGAATGCAAACCTAAGTCAACGAAGAGAGCAAGCAATAAAGCAATACAGGCGAAACCGCCTGAGACCTCGTCTAATACAAAAACTGCAGCTTGTGCACCAAAGGAACAACCAAAAACATATTCTCATGCGCTTTATGAAATTAACAGGTAGGGTGATCTTCTAAAGTGAATCCACCTAAATCCAAACTAAACTGTGTAGTCGTTATAGTGATTCTTTTGTTCAACCAAATAGTCACGTTTGGTTTATGACAATATTAATTCTCTGTTTTGTCACAGTCAGAAAGCATTTACAGTCTTCGCACCAAACCCTAAGAAAAGACAAGACATTCAACAAAGTAAGTGCTTTGCCGACTTTGTCCATTAAAATAGCGTTTTATTTTAAATGTGATGTGTTTTAACTAATTACTTTACAGAGGCAGCCGCAGAACTGGCAGCCCTGGAGGACCTGCGCCTAAACCGAGCCATGGGTTACGTTTCCATTTCACCTAGTACTGTGGGTGAGTCACTCAAACTAGTACTTCAAAAGCCACTTTAAGAAGATTACCATTTAACTCTGTTTGATTCTAATTAGAAATGTGTGTTATGACCGCTAGGTGGAGCTAAAGGAGTTTGTATACAAAGGCATGTGGCTAGGCCAAATACAATTTAAAATTTAATTAGCCATTGAAAAAAAAAATATATTTAGACCAGTCTTCTGAATATTGACAATGATAACTGACAAATACTTTAAAATCACGACTCAGAAACAGGACTGTAGATAATTTTGGGCCCCTCGACTCTATATTGGCCTTCGCCCGAAAAACGCTAAAGAGTACTGAACACGGAAACCGAAGGCCTCAAAATATAGAACAAAAAGTAACATGGAAATTGGTTTGACCATGCCGGCTCTATTTCCAGGTGGATGCTTAACTCTGGAGGAGGTCAGGGCAAAACAACAACAGGAGATGCAAATGAAGAGACAAAAACAGGTACGACCAGAATGACAATCAGTGAATAAAAATGTCCCCATAAAAAACAAACATGATGATGTCATAAACGTCTCTCTTCCTTTCAGGTTAAAAAATATATTTTAGAACCTTCGCCAGCTGTGCAAGAATAAAAGTTAGTGCGGTCAAAAACATTGTATTTCTGTTTGACTTTGTTAATTATTAAAGTGCAGCTAATCTCAGTTGAGTTTCTAATGTGACCTTATGTTTTAAATGCATGTAATCTTCATACATAGATTTTTAAACAATCATTAGAAAAACATTGGGTCTATAACTAAGTTCTAAAGTCTGGATAAATTGGTTAGGTGTGGTTAAAGTGCACAACAATATGTAATCCATAATTTTTACGTGAATGCTTCAACTGATACTGTAGTTCTAACTGAAAATTACGAATAATAATTTATAAAATACAGAATATGGAAATTGAGGTATGTTTGAATTATTCACCGCACAGAAACTTCTGAAATGTTTTGAAATGTTTTGAAAACTAAAATGAATGTTTTTCTTTTTATTTTATTGTCTCTGTCTTAAACCTATTGTGTTGTTACAATCGCAATGCACAGTGAAGTAATTCCGTTTAATTTAGTCTTTTATTTCATGCGAGCGGTCCTGCTGGTGTCATGTTTTTCCTCTGTTTCTTAGCAACAAGGATTTTTCTCTTTGTTTTGTCCTCTGTGTATATTCCGGGAGCTGTCTGCTTTGAAGGCTCCAAAAATATGAACCAGGGTCCTGTTGCCTGGCAAGGGAGAGTGACTACATAATGAAAGACAGACAATAAAGTGGGGCAAATAAATTGATAAACTGGGCATCATGAATCTCCACTTGTTCCCATTGTGATTTTATCTCTTATTGCCTTCAGCTATCAATTGCATCATCTATTGCACAAAACGGATTGCCACTGTAAGGATATGTCAGAACTATTGGTTTTGGAATAATATCATAAAATTGCTTCTAAATCTCTTCTGTTTCTGAATCTTTTCTGAATCTCTTTTTCTGATTATAGTTCCAGCGCACACAGTTAAATAACGCTTGTTCGCCTCCAGGTTTTCCATTTAACCTCTTGAATTTTAGAAACCCTTTGTAACTTTCTGATTCACTCTGAAAATAGAAGAGAGATGAGAGCCATTTCAACTAAACTGTTGTTTTCTGTTGTTGTACATGAAGCGCTCCTAGAAGAGTCTGTTGTTTAGAGGAGGCAAATAGTGAAAATAGAAAACAGGGGCTTTACTTACAATTACATTTAATTAGTGCCAGACTCCAAACACAACATAGCGTTTTTGAACAATATACAGGGTGGGCTTTTAGTGGAAAAATCATATTTTGTATGATGATTTCGTTGTTTCCATGTTAACCTAACATAAGATGTAAGAAAAGTAGAACTGCCCATGAGGGTGTTTTCTCCTCATTGAGTTATCCAGGCATTGGTCAGGGTGTGAATCTACAATGTGTTTGCAGCTAAACTATAGAAATGCAAACCTCGACACCACCGAAAGCCATTTGAAGCCATTTGCATTATGCTAATATATACACAGACTCAGGACAGACAGAGACTAGAAAATGCAAATGTTTGTCTGAGGGTATCATTACACTTAAAGTAAACAGAAAGTCCATTAAACACCAAACGCACTACAAAAATACGCAAGCTCATATATATTAAGGAGACCGGAGGTGGTTACTGGTTAGGGACCTGTAGGCCATTGTTTTCCTTTCCACAACTGTCGTGTTACCAAAAACCAAAATAAACCCAAACGACTGTGTATCTCAAAATATAGAACTTTTCTTAAAAAGCCTCACAATATTTGTGTACATTCAACAGTTCTGAATTATCACAGTGGCTCAACGCAACAAGATGAAACAGCCTTATAACACATTTCCCCCTGCTAATGTAAAAAACATGATTTACATAAACAAAAAACAAAGGATGAATAAGCAAGTTGCGTTGTTAGTGAGTCACGGCAACTTGACGCAAAATGATCAAACTAATAATAGAAACGAGAGGAAAAACAAACATAGGCAGAAAAACAAGGCTAGTTATCAGAACAAAACCACCAGTATCTTCCATGTTAAAACCACACTGGGGTATATTCAGACAAGGGGTAATTGCATTGGGTACATTTTAACCAAAAAGGTGAATCGTGTTTGTAGCACGGGGGTGTTTTGTAAAGCCAGGCCAAAGCAGGTTGTCACATTTGGGATAGACGTTTATCGTTTTACACACATTTTTAAATTACTAAACACAGGGCTAATATTTTGTAGGCTATGTTGGCCTTGTCTGTTTTTTGACTGTTAAAATTTTGCCTATGATTTTCCGGGTATATCTGTGTTTAATCTTCCAAAACCAATAAAAATGTTTGCGCACTGTTTTTGCGCACTGTTTTTACGCACGTTTCCCACCAGACGTAAATCTAACGTCGCTAAACAGACTTCCTACTCGTTGCTGCGGTTGCTATGGCTATGGTTGGTAGGCGGAACTTACAGGCAATCCGTGATTGAACAGAAAAAACGTCGCTCAGAGAGCTGAGCCAATCATAGTGAAGGATGATCAAATCAAGGGCGGGATTAGTCGGCGTTCGGGCTCCGCCCCGTACAGCGAGCCAGACTTCCCAGCTGTAAATCACGCTGTCTAGCCGCGAGTCTTTAACGGGCGGCCCGTCGGGTGACGTGGGTTGTTGGGTTGTGGATCCGATCCGCACCGCTGTTATCAGTGTCAGTGTGACGGGCGCTCGGACGGCTGTGAACTCTCAGACGGAACCCCGTGATAAAAAAACACAAATTCACAAGCTCTTCTTGTCACAGAACCGAGGAATTTACCCTTAACATTTAAAGGTAAGTTAATGTATTTATTATTTTTTTTCCGTTCTGTATTCCAATACAACGGAAGCACGTATTTTTCAATTTCCATTTTAGATTGGAAACGAATCGTTTATGCTTTGCATTGGTTTCCTATGTTATCATTTGCTGTGCCCTGAACTTTACGCCAAACGCTTCATTTTGTGTATCATCATTTACGTCTCATTTACATTAGTTGTATTTAAAATGTGACGTGTTTGACGATTGCTCCGCGATGCCATCCATCACAAAACCGTGTGCTTGAGTATTGATAATAATAAGCGACGACTGTAGCGCATTTTGTTCGGACGCAGTTAGATCAAATATAAAAGCGTGTATTTGTTCAACATATCATTGCGTTGCTCATATGTCATACAATATTTGTATTTATAATATTAGTACCGTTTTATCATGCGGATAATTTTTTATCGCCTCGGTCTTCTCGAGGGGTTGCCTTCACAGTTTGTTGTGAAACGTGAAGGTGTGGGAACATATGGGGGTCCCGCAGAGGTCTCTGCCAGGAGTGAATGTCATTACCACGGCAGAGGGGGGAGGGGCGGAGCGTGTAATAGCTGGGGGGGGGGGCTTCAGACTGTGAGTAATCACACCCGTGGGAGAGGGGGGGGGGGGTGGAAAGTCTATGACATGCAGTCACAACACATTACCGATATGATTAATTTGTGACACTGTTGCGTCATCGCTGACGAAACAAAACCAGACACGCCCCTATTATAATTAATTTGATCTAATGTTATATTATTACATTGCGTATCAATGATTTCCCAGTTTTTTTGTCTTTTGAGCAAGAGGTTTGTGAATGAACAGGGTCTTCTTTTACCACCTCAAACTATAAAGCAGACTTTTGCAATCGCTGATTTAAATTTGCAGAGTATCATTATATAGTTTTATAATTGAATTTTCTTTTTTTGTGTTATAATGACTTAATGTGATACTTTGTTAATACAACACTAATACAAATCTGCCCAAACACACAATGCTGTTTTTTAATTAGTCAATTGTACATGTTAATTTGCAATTCTACTTATTCAAAGCATAATGTTGGCAGATTAGTGATCAATATGCTTAGTCTTAGTGTTAAATTAATATTTATTCAAGACAACTGTTCAAATATTCCACAAAACTGAGTAGTCTGAGCCCACGGCAGCAAAGTTATTTGGCTGCCAGTCAAGTTTCGATTGTTCAGCCTTTATATACTGTATATATATTTGTTTATATATTATATAAGTATATTTAATCATTCTATGATGCTTGTTTTGACTTTTCAGAGGAAGTGTAGGAAGGCAGTCCTTCACCATGATCCACTTGTAAAAAGCCCTGCTTTACACAGTGTACACTTTGTATTCCTGTCACTGGAGACCACTTACCGATACTCATAGACAACATTATGGCGACTACAGAGAATAACCGCCCAGCCGCCTCCAAGGACCAGGCGCTCCTTAAAGTTCCGTTAAAGAGGTTGATGCCAGGCAGTGGCTCAGACGCCACGCCCATCAAAAAACGTGTGATGGCTGCGCTTAATCTGTCCTGCAAAAAAATTCCACAAACATCTCTCGGCTTTAGTGGTGCTTGTGGGTATCAGGTCTCCAAGGCAACGGACGGGATGGAAGCCACTCCAGATCTGAGCCCTGGCTTGAAGAACACTCTAGCGCAGTTCTCTCTCAGCAGCCAGTGTTCTCTCGGTGGCCCGGCTGCGTTCTCGGGTCAACATGGTCAGTGTAAGATGCCGCCTCCTCTGGTCCAAGGAGGTATTGCAGGGGGGCCCCTTCTAGTCCCCCCAGACAGCTCCACAGACCTTGGCCTCTGCTGTCTGGAGGGTGAGACCATCTCCTGCTTCTCTGTGGGGGGTGAACTGCGTCTTTGCCTACCACAGCTGTTGAACACCGTTCTGCGGGAGTTCACCTTACAGCAGATCAATTCAGTGTGTGATCAGCTGTATTTGTACTGTTCCCGCTGTGACGCCACACAACTGCATGTCCTCAAAGTGCTGGGCGTCCTTCCGCCAGGGACACCATCCTGTGGCCTCATCACGCTGACCGATGCCCAGCGCCTGTGCAACACGTTGCTGCACCCAGGTGAGGAACTCTCACCGGAACCTCACAAAGGTCACGACCCTAGGGAGGAGGAAGAGAAAGAGAGTGAGCAATCTGGAGGATTCTGGGTGGAACACCAATGTCTGGGCAAGTGTCAAGGTCTGTTCGTACCCCAGCTTTATTCCGGACCGGACGCGCCCTGCATCCGCTGCGGCCTGTGCCGGAAGCTCTTCTGCCCGGAGCGGTTTGTCATGCACTCGCACCGACAGCCGGACAAACGCACGTGTCACTGGGGCTTCGACTCGGCCAAGTGGGCCTGCTACCTGCAGCTGGCACACAGACACCTGGGAACAGAGGAGGAAGACAAACTGCAGCGGTCTCTGGAGGACATGAAGTCAAAGTTCCAGCAGGAGAAGAGACAAACACATCTGGTAAGAATCTCGAATCGTGTATGAGGAACAGCAGTTTAATTGACAGTATCCATGGAGAAATTATTTTTTAAACGTTGTCAAAATGATTTAATTTTCAACTTGCATTAAGAACGGCTTCTTTAAGCAATAATTGTTGAGGTAGATCAGTTGCAAAACATCAAGGACACAAGAAAATAAATAACAATGGCAGTTAACGTGAATCTGCACTTATAGAGTGAATCTCATGAAAGTTTGAAAATAAGCCACGCCCCCCCCAATTTTATTTAAAAAAATAAACTCAACTTATTTTTTTGCAATTGGTAAAAAATGTGAACAAACAAGTGAATGAGTGAAAAAAACGGATTTTTAAAAAAAACAACCTATAAATTAAAGGTAGGATAACAAATACTACCAAAGTGTTAACGATTTTAAAATCTATATTTTATTACATTGTTGTTTACACAGTATCACAGTTTATGATAAAACTGTATGCAGCACTGAGCCCTTAAGTACTCAAGTTTCTGTAAATGTTTTGAACGCAAAGCAAACAGCAAACATAATGTCGGGTCAGCTGAATCCAGCCTTCATGTTGCACCAGATGTTTCCCTCCAAAGGAAATAGCTGAATGTTGTTTGAACCAGGTCAGTGGAGTCTCAAACTCCTTCTGACAGAGTCTGCACAAACAGCGGGAACCACGGCAACAGCGGAGAGAAACAGAGAGAGGAGAGTGGGCGGGAGGGAGGAGAAAAAAAGATGAGGAAAGAATGAGCAAAAGAGAGAGCGAATCGGAGACGTTCTGTTGCATGTGCCTGCAGAGAACTGCTCCCCCTTTTGCAGGCCCAGCATTCACCCAGCAGGACCTCTGTCCGGCCAATCAGAACGCAGTCCCCTGGCCCCAGCCTCCCTCCCAGCCAATGAAATTTCAGAGCATTCAGTGAATTCCCATCTCATTATATAATGCTTAGCCAGAGGCTCAACAACATCCCCAGCAACTGTTCTCAGAAAAGCCCTTCTCTGCAGAAAAAAAACAAACGTGCAGTTTGAGGGAAACATTTAATATGCGCTATAAAAAACAATAATATATAGCTTTATAGAAAATAGTCAAGCCCAGTAAATCTATCTATCTCTCTATCTATCTCTCTATCTATCTCATCACTGCTGCTTAGCTCGCTTATTAAACATTGATCATAAAGGTGACGGCCTGAGATATGCATAGTTTTGTGTTTACCATCTTTAAACTAACAAACAACCACCGAAGGCACACAAACACTGTAATGGACTCTTTAATGATGAGGTTAAGGTAAGGTCAGGTCAGTAAGACTAACTGATCGGCCCTCGCGGGCAGATCTGATACATTCACTGTGTTTCACGAGGTCACCGATGAATCATGTCATTGTTGTTGAGTATTAGGAGTGAGTTGGTCATGTCGTAAATAGCTGTGTAGATTAGAGTCCTCGTGCCACGAGCTCCACGTGACCGCCCCCAGACAGCCGACCCCTCCCCCACCCGCGCCGTCTGGAGTTCTCGCGCATGACCTCACATGTAAACGGACGACAGCCCGTGTTGTTGTTTTTTTAATAAACTTGCAATGCTTGTTTTGTATCCAGGAGATGTCAACAAACCCAGCTAACAGGGAATGTTGTCTAAACAGAACATTCTCTCAAAGATATAAAAAAAATGATTGCAGTAACATTAGTAGAACTTTCGATAATGTTACATATCACACATCAACAAAAGTTACTCTGGTTGATTAGTGGAGTGTTTTAAAAACGTTACAGAATTTAAAAAATGCTTGAATGATGTTCTTATAATCAAGCAATAATGTTAATACAACGTCTAACAAACTGGATGTTTTCAACGTTCATAGAACATTCAAAAAACATTTGTAACGTTTATGTTACTTAATGGAAACTTAAGACGTAATCAAATGACGCTCTTAAGCGCGGAACAGTTTCACAAACGTGCTTTGTGAATTGTTACGCTGTGACCATAAAGGAAATTTTCTCATCTGAGTCGTGTGGGCGTGCAGTTTGGCTTTTTTTTAAGTACACACGAGCTCCGAGTTTGTGTGTGGCGTGCAAGCTGTTCTGGTAGGCCAGACGGCTGATTTACATTAAAGCAGCTTACGTTACAGTATGCTGATGGAAAACGCGTCCGTTTCACTCTAGTATGATGCATTTAGATAACTCTAGTCTGTATTTAGGGAGTGAAACATAATAGCACAGATATCAGGGCACGTCGACCGTGTCTGAATAAGAGGGTTAATCCAGAATCAGTTTTATGACAATATAAAGGATTTAAACTAAGGACTTACTTAATAAAGGTAGGGGAGGAAATTTTATCAGTAGCAAGCTAGTTTTGAAAGCATAAAATCCCGGCCTGGCCCTCCTCCAGTACACATAAACATGATGCAAAGAGTTTGACAGGCAAGTAGGACATCTCATCATTGCATTTGGACCAAATGCAATAAGTTGGATGAACATTTATAAATATATATATTTGAATATATTTGGACCACTTTATGTCAGGATGTGTAGACTTTTAACCAATGTAACAAAAAATGTTTCTGGAAAAAGTACCTGCGTTGTCTTTAAATGAAAGGATTAAGTCTGATCTCTGACCAACTCTGTCTGATCTCTGACAAACTCTGTCTGATCTCTGACAAACTCTGTCTGATCTCTGACAAACTCTGTCTGATCTCTGACAAACTCTGAGGAAAAGAAAGTGTGACAGTCTAACACGCGCTTGTGTTGATTGATTACGGGTTAATCAATCACTGTTTGTCAGTGAAACCAGGTTAACGAGTTCTTTCTGTCTCTCCCCGCCAGGGAGTTTCTTCACCTGCCTTTGTGTTCGACTCACGTTTGCTTGCCAGTCCTAAGGAGGACCGCAGTCATGCTGAGTTGATGTGGCAGAGGTACGTCTGTTCATTCTTTGGATGACTGAAAACAAGCCCGGGCATTATTTCACTGCAAAAACAAAAGAAATAACAAATGTTACTTCTGCATACACAGAGTACTACTTAGTGTTACTATAATGTGTCTAGCAAATGATGATTCTTGTTACTGATAATAAATAAACAACGATAAATTAAAGGTTAAAGTGCAAAAACTCAGTGATGCATAAATGCAATTGAAACAATAAATCAATTTTTCTTCACATTAGCGGTAATGAAAATGAGGGGAAGGTCTAAAACAGACATCTTTGTCTTAAAGGAATAGTTCACCCAAACATAAAAATTCCTCCATCATTTACTCAGCCTCATGTCATTCCAAACCTGTATGACTTTTTTTTGGTTCAGAGGAACACAAAAGAATATATTTTAAGCATGCTGGTAACCAAACAACGGTGGCTCCCGCTGACTTCCACTGTATGGACACAAAACCACAGAGACATTTCTCAAAATATCTTCTTTTGTGTTTCACAGAAGATGAAAGTCATACAGGTTTGCAATGGAATGAGGTTGAGTACGTGATGGAAGAATTTTCATTTTTGGGTGAAATATCCTTTTAATTATTTCTTCCTATTTATCGTGGGATGAGAGATTACCTGGACATTTCTTGTTTAATTAAACAAGACATTTCTTGTTTAATTCTAAATGTTAGCAGTACTGAAAGAATTCTGTTATATTCAGTATTGTTGTAGTACACAGAAACTCACTTTGTTGTTCCATTCCAGCTGGTACCAGTCTGTGCCTGACAAACTGGTAGGTAACAGCTTGGCACGACACCCTGGGTGTGTGTCTCCAGCAGAAGAGGAGGAGGACGGTGCAGACAAACATGGAGGCTCTCAGGGTGATGTGAGTCAGGATGAAGACAACACTGACCCAAAAACACCAACCTTCTCAGGTTTGTATCTGTTAGCGGTGCCATTGAAAACATACATTCCTGTAGCTCCTCAGCTAACAGGGAATGTTCTCAAAGTTATTGAAAATGTTCTGGCAGTAACATTAGTAGAGCATTCTTGGCGTTATATATCACATATCAAAAACGGATTCTTAAGTTATTAGTGGACCGTTTCCACAAGTTCTAGAGATTAAAAAGTTTGAGTAATGTTCTTAAAACCAAGCAATAATGTTAATACAAAAACAAACTGGACATTTTAAACATTCCTAGAACATTCAAAATAACATTTCTAACAGTTTTGTTACTTAATGGAAGCATTAGGCAAAAATACAACCTTACAACCATATACAACCTAAAATTGTTAGCTGGGCCAACCTGTAGAGCATGGTGCTTGCAACACTACAGTTATGGGTTCAACCCCAGGGAGCACACACACTAATAACAATGTTTACATTTGAATGATGTTTTGCAATGTTTCTGTAATGTTTCTTATATGTGATTTAGGGGAGGAAAAGGTATCCGTACAATCATATGACAGCAGTCCAGAGGAATGTCGAAAATGCGATATGCCAGCGTATAAATGGCCTGCTGGTGTAACTGCAGAACACAATAAGGACAGCATGGTGCTGGAACTCCTTCAGATGTACAGTGCGCAGCACGAGAAACTTCAGTCGACGCTACGCAAACAGAAACAGCTTGAAAAGGTTTTTACAGCATCTGTTTTTAGCATCTTGTTTTCCTTTTCTCAGTACATGCCTGAGAGTTTCGATGTCTCATTCTCTCTCTCTCGTATCACTTTGTTATGCGAAAACAGGAGCTGCAGATTTTGCGAGGAGGTGACGCTGTAGACGGGCGTGACCTGCAGGGGGAGCTGGAGGCTGTGCAGACTGAGCATGCTCAGAAGCTGGGCGAGGTCCAGCAGGAACAGAGAAAGCTGAAGTCCAGACTCAAGCAGCTAAGACAGCAGGGCTGCCGATGCAAAGATCCGGTTACTGAAACACATCAGGAAACCATCTACGCCAAACAGGTACTAACCAATCACAACGCGCTCCTTATCGGGTCTATGATTTATCATGCTTCAGTTTTATTAACCATCCTTTAAATGTATATTCTAATCCTAACATAGGATAAACGATTGTTTCTTAAAGGGACAGCTCACCCAAAAATGAAAATTCTCCCATCATTTACTCATGCCCTCATGTCATTCCAAACTACTGACTTATTTGCTTCTAAGGAACACAAAAGAAGATATTTTGAAATACAATGGTAACCAAACAACAGTAGCCCTCATTGACTTCGATAGTATGAACACCAAACCTCCAAGACATTTCTCAAAATATCTTCTTTTGTGTTACACATGAAAGAAAAACCGTATAGCTTTGGAATGACATGAATGCGTTATGTAAATGCATATATCTGCAGCTGACTAACAATTCTTTTGTGTTGTGAAGTTATCAGAACTGCGTCACAGGCTGGACCGAGCTGAGGAGGACCGTGAGGAGCTGCAGGAGGAACTGCGCAGAGAGAGGGAGGCCAGAGAGAGGCTGGAGCGTACCATCGCTGAGTTCAAACAACAGATGAAAGAGTCTGTCCCCCCCGCTTCAATGGACAGTCCCATGTCTTTAGCCTCCAGTGACACGCATATGTCGCCGACGCCTTAGCGTGATCTCTGGATGAGTTATTATCTCCTAATCTGACTTTCTGAAATCGGATTTTTTTCGGAAAACTTCGGAATTCCTGGAACCTGTGATCACAGTTGGTTTTGGATGGCGGCTGGAATTGTTCCCTGGAACAATTATGGACCATCCTGACTATGTTTGGGTTTATTCGGTTAACCTGTTTAGGGAACTGAAGAGGGGTTACTATTGGTTGAACGGATTCTTTTGGGAGACGTGAATATGGATTTTTGCCGTTTGCATACAGATTTGATGGTTATTGTCATTATGCAAACATCTGACTCTGCAAGCATACAATCAGCACCATCCGTTTTGACTTATCAGGGCAAGCACTACTGATAGCAAAAGACAAATCAGAATTGTTCAAAAATACATCAGAATTGAAACATTGTTTTGAAAGGTATTTATTGTTTATGGTTGTCATGTGAACAATCCTGTCAAATTATACATATTTAACATTCTTTTGTCGTATAGGTTTATATTTTTAGATAAACTATGCTCAGTATGAATGTAAAATATATATGCATGTGTACTTTCAAAAATATGGATAAATATAATAACCATGTTTACACTGTGGTATGAATTTAAAAGTTCAAATACTGTAAATAGCGGAAAATGTTTTCTAAGCCATTTCCGGTGAATGTTGTATCTTCGTTAATAAGCACCAAAATTATTTTCCTTCTCACTCAAAAGAATTTTAACAACAGGAAGTTAAACACTTAAGTACAGGAAATGATCTTGTGCTGTACATTCTATAAAACGTCCGGACAAATAAGGTTCATCTGTACTTTGCTCAGAGCGAGACGCGCTATTCTTCAGCGCGTGAGAAAGAAAACGATTAACAGGCATCGTTTGCTGTAACTGACAATCAACGTGTCGATCTGTAATCGCTTTTAATATACAAAACGTAAATAAGCTTAATTTAAAAGTTGCTACCTCAAATGAACACATACAAATATAGACCTATATACAGAGATATATAAAAACAATACAGGTGGATAAAGATGGATGGAGAAATCAGGTGTATAACTGATAAATACCTCTGGGCTGCTAGTATGACTTTATGGTTTTCTTCCATTGTTTTCCAGATTGACCTAAAGATGCATGCGAGATTAACAAAATATACATAAAATGCATATATAAATACATATATATATAACATACAGATATTCTGAGTATTATTTTCTAACCCTCAAGACAAACGAAACTTCACATTAATGTTGTCGCACAGTAAATGATTTAAAAGATAATTATATTTGCCAGTGGCATCTGTTGTGTGTATTGTGTGGATTGTCCTACCTCCTCATGATCCAAATTTTGTATGCCATTTTTCCTTACATTAGCTCACTGGAAATGATATGCCATTGATGTACCATTAAAGAAAATAATAAAAAAATATATGTTGGTTTGATTACATTGCTTTGTATTGTTTGTTTGTGCGTTTACTTTTAGTAGTTTATGTTACAAAAATGACCACGTAACTAGTTTCCAGCAACATAATATCTTCTGCAATAAAAATGTTAACTGTTACAAATAAGTCTTGCACCTACCGGTGTTATCAAAAAAGGAAATAATAGATCATAAAACTACTACAAAGTTTTAAATTAAATATTTACACAATAATGACTATAGTAACTATGACATTTTGGCGTCAACTCGTGGTTTCCATGGCAACCAGAACAATTTCTTTGTGAGTGAGGTGACGCGCGAGTTAACCATCGCCAGAGTTCACAGATTGCTGTTTTTTAAAGGCTTTATGGGCTATAAGTTTTTAAATGAATAACGGAGATTTCTCATAACCGAGGTTTTAAAGTGACCCGGTTCATGTGACAGCTGCTTGTTTACAGTGTGGATGTAAAAGTTTCACCTGTCCTGTCAGCACTTCCGGGATCCGGGATGACGGAATGAGATCAACGTCACAGCTGATATGAGCAATAACTACGACTAAAACTACTTACAAATCATCGCGCATGTTTAAGTTATAAAGATCGCAAGAAATATTACAAGGTAAGAACGATTCGTAATTTGCAGGAGGTGACGATTTAAAAACAGATCCTGTTGAACCGAACAGCAGGATGTTAAAGTCAACAAAAACATGAATCGATTGATAAAACGTTTATAAAAAACACGATTGCGTTGATGTTTCAGGTGGTCATATGTTCCTATTAAAACATATAATAATAGCACACACATAAACTAAACTCATATAAAGTGTACTTCTTTACCTTCAGATACGCCCCGAGACCTCCGAAATCAAAGGAAAGCAATGGATTCAACAGGTATGTTGACGAGAACAGCGCATCTCCTCTGCCAGAAATATTTCCGGTTCACATTTCACCTCGAGTTTACAAGAAACAGCTAATATAAAATTATTTTTTCATAAATACGACATGAAAGTTTTTTTATTACGTTTAAACCCATTTTTACGCCTTATTTCTCATTATTTTTATGGGAAAAATAATTATAATTAAAAACCATTGTGGCAGGATTATATTCATTACCTCAATACTATTGTTATATTATTTATTAATCATAACACTCCATAACTGCAGAGTCTGCCAAAGGGAGTCCGAAAAGGTCTCCTCTGGATCTGATCATGAACCAGCTCAGAAGAAAGACCTCTTTCACAGAGAGAAAGAAACCAGCTGCTGGACGCCTCTTCCGACCATCTGACAGCAGTGAGAAGAAACATGGAGGGATACCTGAACAGAAAGAATCCGAGGGCAGTGAGGAAAAACAGAACGCTCAGACTGATAAAGGTGAGGCCCAGCTGACAGGAAACGTTCTCTAAAAGTTCTCTCAAAACCACCAAAACATTCTTGCAGTAACATTAGTTTTGGTTTATCGGTTTAGTTTTACGTTTCAGAACATACAGCCGACAAGAACATACAGCCTGACTAGCGCTTCTTTTTCTTTAGAAATCAGCCGTGGAGATGAGGAGACGGGCTCTGTGGTGGGATGGGGTCGCGTGAAGCAGTTTCTTCAGAAGTTGGGGAAAGCCCCACACAGTCAGAATTTGAGTCTGAGCCACTGCGATGTGACAGCCACAGATGTGGTTGAACTGGGTGGGTGTTGTGATTCGGTAGTTCTCACGGTACTGTCACATACACGGGAGGGAACTTGTTTCTGCTTCTCTAATTTTTGTTTTGATGTTACCTCAGCCACCTTACTGCCGTTCCTGGCTCAGCTGGAGGTGATGGATCTCTCCTGGAATGATCTGATTGGAGGTTCTCTGAAGGCACTTACGGTCCATCTGCAGTATGTGAAGAAGTTGAGAGTTTTGAAGCTGTGTAGCTGCAGGCTGACAGCTCAAGACCTCACTGCTCTCGGTACAGGAAGTACTAGTTAATCACGAGTTAGCATCCCCCACGGAAATGCAAACCCAGCTAACAATTTTATGTTGTATAAAGCTTTTCTAACTTTGAATTATGTAACAAAACTTGTAATTTTGGGAACGTTTAAAATGTCCAGTTTTTTAGACATTGTATTATTGTTATTGCTTGGTTATAAGAACATTATTCAAACAATTCTTTAATTCTGTAACGTTTTTAAACCATTCCACTAACTACTTAAGAATAATGTTTTGATATATATGATATATAACGTAAAAAATCGTTCATCTCGACGGACCACTGGATACCAAATTATGGTCACAATTTTATTTATGATAAAAACAAACAGGTGAACCTCTCTGTTTTAAATGACATTCCAGGGGAGTCTCTTGACTGTGTTCCTCTACTGGAGGTGCTAGACTTGTCCTGGAACGTTGGGATAGGGGCAGGAAATTTCCAACAGCTTACAGAGCACCTCCATCCTGACAACACACTGAAAGAACTCCGCCTGGTGGACTGTCAGCTCTCAGAGGCAGACTTTACAGCGCTGAGTAAGAGACAATATGTTAAAACCTCATTACAATGATGGAAATGAAAGTAGAACCATTAGTAGAACCACAGGTATCCCATGCAGAATCGAAGAGAAGTTAAAAAGCTTTATGGGTTTCTTTAAACACAATGGATTGGTATATGGTTTCGATAAAACCTGTAATAAAGTGGGCTTGGGTTGGTTTATATAATGGAACTACTGATGTTTTTCTCCAGGTAATGCTCTTCCCATGTTGTCTAATCTGGAGGACTTAGATCTGTCCAACAACAAGCTCTCGATGAAGGGAATGGAGAACTTTAGCTCCTCTCTGGTCTCTACTCCACAGCTGAAGACCCTCAAACTGAGCATGTGTGGACTGAATAAAGACAGCCTTGGTGTTCTGGGTACGAGACATTTAATTAGCATAATCAGCACTATTAGCAACACAAACCAATAACAACTACAACCCAGCCAACAATTTTAGGTTGAAAGAAAGTTGTACGAAGAGTTTCTAGGAACGTTGAAAACGTCCAGTTTTAAGACATTGATTCACATCGCTTGTTATAACAACATTTTTCAAACTTCACTAACAACTAAGAATAATGTTTTTGATATATATGATAATGTTAATGTAGAAAGTTTTACAAACATTACTGCAAGCACAGTGAACATTTGGAGAATGTTTGCCAATGTTCTAACAATTCCCTGTTGGCCCAAGCTGGGATGCAAATAGCAACACATTTTTGTGTACAATGTTAAAGGTCAAGCTCTCAGCTTCATCACTGCGCTAGAAAATCTAGATTTGTCCTGCAACAAAGAAGCGAGCGGAGGTCTCACCTCACTGGCCCCAAACCTGTCTCACCTCATGCACTTAAGATGTCTGGACCTGCATCTGTGCTGTTTAACGCAGGAGGATCTGCTGGCTTTAGGTACGAACGATTGTTACCGTTTGTGTTTTGGAGGTTCAGCATTGTTGTTTACATTCTTATTTAAAATTCTCTCAGTTCAGGCAGCTCCTTCTCTGAAAGAACTCAGGGAACTGGATTTGTCCTCCAATAAAAGCGTCGGCGATGCTCTCCAGAATCTTCTGCACTCCCTGCCTCTCCCTCAGCTATCAAGACTCACACTGAACAACTGCGCTTTGAGCACATCAGCTTGTCACGCTCTTGGTATGAAAACAAAACAAATTCGCAGAACACTCAATGGGAAATTGTTCAAAATTAATGGGTTGTGAAGGAATCGCTTGCGTGTTTCTCACAGCTGCCACGATGCCGATGCTTCGACAGCTTGAAAGTCTGAACTTGTCTTGGAACAAGAATGTGGGGGGAAATCTGAGGGAACTTCTGGAGCCCTCGCAGGAGTCTGACAGCAAACTGCAGGAGCTCAGACTGAGCAGCTGTAATTTAACCACTGAGGATATGCTACACCTGGGTGAGCTTTGCTCTATTTATCCTAGCGCTCAACTGGTATACAGCATGGCGCTAGCAATGGCAAGATCTTAGGTTTGATCCCCAGGGAACACACAAACAGGAACATTACACCTTAAATGCGCTCTAAGTTGCTTAGGATAACAGCGTCTGTCATATGCAAAATGTGAATTAAAATTAAAAAAATGTGTTCAATTGAAAGTGTTTAATTAATCATCTTTTATACTTTTACAATTTTAGGTTGTACGAATGTTTCTGTAGTGTCTCCATTAAGTAACAAAAACGCTAAAAATGTTATTTTAATAGCTCTCGAAAAGTTCCAAACATTATATTAATGTTATTTCTTGGTTAATAAGAACATTATTTCATACATTTAACATTTTTAAATTATGTAACGTTTTAAAAATATTCCACTACTTAAGAATAAAATGTTTCATGTGTTAAATTAATGTTCTACTAACATTACTTCAAGAATATTTTAAAGAACTTTGATAGAGAACGTTAGCCAATGTTCTGAGAATGCTCAGTTAGCTGGGTTTTCATTGTTTATAGAGTTTGTGTCACGCTGTTGTGATCTTGCAGAATCTGCCTGCCAACGTGGAGTTCTGTCCCAGCTGAAGCGGTTAGATCTGTCCTATAACGGCAGCGTTGGAGATGGTGGCTGGACGTCGTTGTTTCAACAGATCGGTGATCTGAAGTGCCTGGAGGAGCTGGACGTCAGTCTGCGTCCTGCCGCGTGTCTTTCTGCCTCCCCCTGGCTGCCCGCCCTGCTGGAGGCTCTTCCGCAGCTCTCCTGCCTCACCCGTCTGTCTCTGCAGCACTGGGCCCTCACTTCAGCGGAGAGAGCACAGCTGCAAAAAATTCTCACCAACAAGAATGTCACCCTGGAATGTGACAGTCTGGCCACGCCCACACCAAAGGTGGCAGGTTAAAGAGAAGCACCGAGGCTGCTTTGAAGATTGACTTTCATGCTACTGAAGTTGCCAATCAAGAGTGTAGATCAATCAAGAGTGCAATTACTAGTGTTGATTGACAGGTGACAGAACCACATTTTGTTCTTTTGTTAGCCCATTTTTCATGTGTGTTAGAATGTAATAGCGTTTTTAAAGGCAGGGTCCAATCACTGCATGTTGAAGGAGGCGTGGCTTTGGAGAGGGGAGGGCGGGATCTTACGCTTTTAAAGCTAGCTTGCTATGGCTAGCCTCTTCAAAATGACCGTACCTTTAAAGATTGTTTGAAGTATTTCTAGATTTGTATATAACAAATAATGATACAAATCAGTGAAATCTGACGCTGTTTTAGCATTTATTTCAATCACTTGAAAAATAAAATCTAACCCAGTAGCATAGAGCAAAGGCTAACTCACCCAAAAATAAAGACTTGTCATATATGGTAATTACTAAGTAGAAAGATTATTTACTGTAGGCTGAACACACTAAGTCAACAAACTCTCTCTTAGCGGTCATGACAGAAACTGTGGGAAAATTAGCATGTGGCATCTTACGTAGCAAAGACTAAGTGTCAGAGCGTTTACATAATGAAGTGTTATTTACAATTCACCACGGCTGTCTGTGACATTTCCCAACGCTGCACACACAAATGTAAGCAAGCTGCAATTAAGAACTCAAACCATGTAATAAAATTATAATAAAACCATTTATAACAAAGAGTACGGTGCATTGTGCCTCCCAAGAAAACATTTAACACAAACATGTAGCATTTAGTGGAAGTTTTTACTTTAAAATAGTCTTAAACAGAATATATATTGAAAATACATCATGAATAAGTGTCTGAATTTATCTGAGGAACCAATGAATCTGATGCCATCAGGGCCAGCGCAGAATTACTTGAATGTGTGTCCTCTCCATATCGGGGTGTCCAATAATAATGTCTGTGTAACCCGTGAGATGCTTCTGCCAAGCAAAGGTGACCATCAACTTCATAAGGTGAAACATCTGTGTGTTCTTCCAGCAGTCGCCGGCTGCTGATCAGCTGGGAGAAAGCCTGATTACACATGCAGAGCAAACCACATGAAGTCAGAATGTTATTTTCTAGCTGTTATTGAACACCAGTATTTGAAAACATCGCACATGGAATCTCACCTCACACACTGACTCCGAAAGTTTGTTCCCCCAGATGTAAACGTGTGTGAGGCTTGAATTCACTCTCAGTGCCTCGTTGAGGGACATGAGACCTGCTGTTCCAATGTTGTTACTGGTAATGGACAATCTATGAAACGAAAACGTAAAGATTTGTATGATGACAAGAACTCAATGGAGATACCCAGCTAACAGGTAAAGTTCCCAGAACGTTGGTTAATGTAAAATTGTTAGCTGGGTAGTTATGGTATGCATTTTAATTCATAACCTTTTAAAAATGAAGACTAGGAGACAATAATTGTTTTTAAACAGGGGGTCACTAACGCTCTGAGTTTGCTGTGTGAAAGCCTCACTGCATTACTGAGGAACCCAGCACCGTCGTCCTCAATGCGATTGGAGGAGAGATCGAGAATCTCCAAAGTGCTGTTTTGTTCCAAAACCTTTGATAAGCATTTGGCTCCATCTCGCGTGATTCTGTTACTGTGGAAACAAGGGCAAGTCACACACGCTCTATATAAAGTGTATTATATATTCACACAAAAATTTAATCCTCTCATCGTTACAAAGCCAGAGACTTCTCAGGTGTGAAAAACTGAGATGTTTAGCAGAATTTCTGAGCTGTCAGAAACAATGGTAGCAAAAGTGACCTATTTGTCAGATATGGTAACCCATACCCGAAATGTGACCTCTGCATTTAACCCATCACTGGTGAAGAGTGAACACACACTGCAAGTTGTCAACAAGCACACACCAGAGCAGTGGGCAGCACACCTACTGCGCCCGGGGAGCAATTGGGGGTTAGGTACCCCAGTTGCACAGGAATCGAACCAGCAACCTTCTGATTACAAGCCCAACTCACTAACCAGTAGGCCACAACTGCCCCCAGTAGTGAACAGGGACCAGTAGTGTTTGTGAATACCAGCGAAGATCCAGGTAGCGCAGAGAGACGTTGAACTTCAGAGCTTCACACAGTCTTTCCACACCAGTGTCAGTCATGCCGTGTTTTCCCATGTGTAGCTCCCTCAGCGTTTTATTAACCGCCAGCATCTGCGCCATGTGAACCGTCGTTTCCTCCTGGTGTTCAAAGACAAGATTACTTCAGTCCAGTTTAAAGCTTTAACCGAATACAAAAACAGCCGAATAGAACACCAAATATTGTTGAATATTGTCATTTCCTCCACACCTGGAGACTGAAGAGAAGAGGTCGGCTGACGTTAAAGGAACGTATTCTTCTGTTGTTGTGCAAGACGATGGCAAATGCGATGACACTCTGTGTAGCCTTGCAAATAATCACAACACTGTGATATTAATTCACATTGAAATGTATAGTTAACTGTACATGCGTTTGGGTGAACGTTACCAGGTCACAGTCGGACACATCCAGTTCCTCTAAAGCAGTGTTTAACTGCAGCATGGCCGCCAGCTGCATGGCACCTTTGTTTCCAATCTTATTGCCAGTCATTCTGAGTTTCCTCAAGCTTGTATTTTTCTGTAAGATTCAGAGAACACGCTGAAATTGTGCGAATGATTAGCGTGCGCGTAAATGATGCAACTGAAAACAAACGGAGAGCTTTAATGGGTGGGACTTACATGTAAACTTTTGGCTATTACTTCAGCACCCTCTGCTTTAATGTCATTACACATGAGGTCCAGAAACTGAAGGGACTCATTTTCCTGTGAAAATGGTCAGATGGCACAGTTTAGGTTTGTAAGAACATTTCCGTAACGTTTCCATTAGGTAGCAAAACTGTTATTTTGAAGGTCCTGGGAAGGATCACAACGTGTCCGGTGTATTACACGTTGTATTAACGTTATTGGTTTGTTAAAAAAACGTTATTCACACGTTTAATTCTGTAACGCTTATAAAACGTTCCACTAACGACTTAAGAATAACGTTTTGATATATAACGTTAGAAACGTTCTACTAACGTTACTCTACTTAACGTTCCCTCTTAACGGGGTATTGACGAATAATTTCAGCTTGCCCAAGACGTACAATCTGAGTTAATGAATAAATACACATATCAACACTTGAAGAATAGCTGTAGTGATGTGACGCACCTTGAGAAGGTCTGCGAGGTGAACTGCTCCTTTATCTGTGATGCTGTTGTATCTGAGGTCTAAACCTGCCATTCATTTTCAGTGCATCATCATTTTATTGAAATAACAACAAATTGAACGTTTGATAATGGACACTTACACAATTATAAAAAGTTAGACAAGTTAATTATAAAGGCACATTAAACGGGCTGTACATTAATATTAGTCGTACTTTATGGTTTGCATGTCTAGATTACGAGATTTCTTGGAAAGCCAAGTTAATTACCCTTTATTGTTGAATTTCCCTCCAGCGTTTTAGACAAGACAAGCACATCTTCATCCGTCAATCTGTCTCCACGTTTCAGTCGCTCGTTGCCGGTCAGCTCAAGTGAAGCGTCGCTGGGCAAAATACAACCAGAACAAAATTCACACACAAACCCGACGACTGGTTACCATAGTCACTTCCTTAACCAACCTGCTTACGCTCTCTGTCAGTATTTTTAAAACGCTTGCGTTGGGTTGACGCTGAACTTCGGCACACGCGGACGAATATCTTGTTTTTAAATCCTCCATGTTCGGCGCTTTGTGTTGCTATGGCAACAGAAACAGCGTTGGAAGTTGTCGTGACAACGGAACGCACCGGCGCAACGACGACACCTACAGACCCGCGCACGTGTTTTGCCATTACGAACATCTACCGAATGAAATCGTTTCAAACAAACATAAACATGAAGACAACACAAAGTCAGACGTGAGATGATTTATTAAAAAAATTCCCCAGTTTGTTAGAGGCTCCTAATTCACATTGTATGAAACTGATGAGAGACTGGGTCATATAACTTCTCAGGTATATACAACTTCTAAAAGACAAACGCATAGCTCCGAATATCAGAACAACCAAGCCAATGACCAAGTCACAATCTTCTCATTACATAGAAATGTTTTGTTAAACTGCTCAACCAAAATCCATATTCCAAGCATAGCCTTTTATTTTACAGGTCAACCTGCTTTACGTTTGGCCTTCCTTTCATTTTAGGAAATACTTGATGAAAATATTTGACTTCTGATGATTTAAACTTTACTTTGAATGTGGCGAAATAAAAAACAGGGAGAGAAAAAATACAAACAATAACAATAGCTGATAGCGATGTAGTTAAGGTTTTTTCATCATTTAAACACTTTAAAATAAAAAATAAATAGTTATCTGATGGGAAGTTTATGAGGAATAGCTGTTGCTTCCCTAGACTCCCTTAATACCCTATGACAACCATCTAGAATAACAACTCTGGTGTCTTCACTACATGGAGAAAGCCTTTAAAATGGAGGTAAAACTTGGAATTTTAATCAATGGTTTGAACGATGACAATCTGCGTGTGTTCCATCTCGGCAGTGGCTGGAATTTCATACTGTTCCACGACATAGCTGACTTGCTCGCCTGATTCTCCGTGCTGGATGAGGACCGGCGTTTCTGACGAGTCAGCGTGCTGGAAGATCATGGATGGCTCCGTGCCATCCGCGTGCTGTATGATCATCTGAGGCTCTGCGGACTGCTGGAAAATTAGCGAAGCTTCTGGGGGCAAAATTGGCAACTGCGATTCCATAATTTCTTGATCCGAAGAATCAACGAGGGCGGAGCGCACGCGCGCAATCAGGCCCTGATGATCGATGGGGATGTTGAGAGGACACGACACACCGCCGGGTTTTGACGTGTTTTCAGTCTGTTCTTGATCAGGAACAACTGGAAAGAAGTTAAAATCAGTTAAAATCAAAGTTTAAATCAGACATGGATAAATGAATGAATTAAAGGGACAGCTCACTCATCATTTACACCCTCATGTTATTCCAAACTTGTATGACTTTTCTCACTTCTGAGGAACACAAAAGAAGATATTTTGAAGTCCGTTGGGAACCAGAGAACCCGTTAACATCCATTGTATGGACACAAAACCACCGAAACATTTCTCGAAATACCACCGAAACATTTCTCATTTCTCTTCTTTGTGTTCCACAGAAGAAAAACAGTCACACAGGTTTGGAATGACATGAGAGGCGAGTAAATGATGGAAAAAACATTTTTGGGTGAACTACCCCTTTAATAACAGAACTGACAGACAGACATCAATCGAGTTGAAGGATCTGAGAACTGAGAAAGGCAATAAAATACCATTATGTTTCAGAACACTGTGCTTCTTCAAGCTGTAAATGTCTGAAAACGTGCTTCCACACAGGTTACACTTCACTTTTCTTGAACCTGCAGACAAAACGACAAATAATGACACATTTTATATTCCCGCGAGCGTTCCGTTTTGTATATACATTATTCGTTTTACAATCACCATTGTGGATGTCCATGTGTTTTCTAAGTTCGCCGGATGTTAAGCAGGGTTTTCCGCAATCCAAGCAGATATAGGGCGTCACACCTGAGAATGAATGAATAAAGTAATATACTGTAAATTAAACACTTACTTACAGCACTGAACTGTAAGCGTGGAATGATCACGAAGCTCAATCACTGCAGCAGACACTTGCAGCTGATGTTAAAGTCCTGTCATCCCAGCTAACAATTTAAGAATGTTTCCCGAACGTTTCCATGACGTAACAAAAACTTTATTGTTTGGTTATAAGAACATTATTCAGCATAAACGTAAACATTATTATTATTTTAACTTTTTAAACTCTGTAATGTTTTTAAAACATTTCACTAACATCCTAAGTAACCTAATGTTTTTGAGAACTTTCAGAGAACATCAGCAAACGTCCTGAGAACATTTCCTGTCAGCTCACCGGTGTGTTTGCGGTTGTGAGCGATGAGCGAGCTGGACACGGCGAAGGCCATGCCGCAGGTGTCGCAGATGTACGGCTTCTCTCCGGTGTGCCGCCGCTTGTGGTACATCAGCGTGCTGGCCTGCGTGAAACACTTCCCACATTCCCCACAGGCATACGGTTTCTCACCGCTGTGCTTCCTGACAGCAGAACAGAAATACAGTAAATAATGAATCCTCGTTTATCTCATCTCTCTCCTCATTAGTCAGTAATAGTACTCTACATAAACACACACACACACACACACTCTACATACACACACACTCTACATACACACACACACACTCTACATACACACACACACACTCTACATACACACACACACACTCTACATACACACACACACACTCTACATAAACACAAAAACACACTCTACATAAACACACACACACACACTCTACATAAACACACACACACACACTCTACACACACACACACACAAGTGACACGTAAGGAGATCGTTCTGAACACTCATCATGTACTTGCTCAATAACTGATTTTTGATCATGTTTAACCAAAATAGTTACGGATTGCAGCTTTAACCTTTTAACAGGGTATGAACCGGAATTACATGCATCAGTTGTACAAAATAACACACACCTCATGTGTATTTTCAAATTGCTGGATGTGGCAAAAGCTGCAGCGCAGACGTCGCATTTGTGTGGCTTTTCTTCTCCGTGATGCATGCGGCAGTGATAGACCAGCTGACACTTCTGCGCAAAACGTGCGTCGCAGGACGTGCAGCTGAAGGGCTTCTCACCTGAAAACACAAAACATGCATCATTAATCTATAAACAAATAACTTACTTGATTTACTAAAATAACATGCTATAGTTACACATTCGTTTCAGCCTGTGAGACATACACAACCCTTTAATAGTTTAGACACACCTACCTGCACCAAAACTCAAATCAAGGAACATCACAAATATCTTCTCACCAGAGCCAAAAATATTTGCAGTACACAATGCCATGTTTAGAATATAAGCAAGATTAGTATGCAAGCTACAGTAGAGGTTAAAGGCCGAGAAGAACAGAACGAAGAAAAAAAAAAACATTTTTAAACACTTATATTTTAGTCGCTACCAAGCAACCAGCCTTAGCAACATTATGTATGGATGTTTATTGGACAGTACAGAAAGATTTTTTTTGTGCTCGTGGAAAGTGGCATTTATAATTAAAGCTGTAATCTGTACAGCTGTTCGCCCCTTCAGCGCCATCTCTGTTTGGAACATGAAACTGCAGGTTACTGTATGTACATTCTTTATTACGCATGTCAAACGAAGCCAAACTGACATTTCTTGGGAAATCGGACACGGCAGCTCAAATTATAAATCAAACTTACTGTTGCAAATTAGGGCAAGTTGAGAAGACCATTTTGAACACTGTTAAGCATTTGCTCAATAAATAATTTCTGTTCATGTTTAACCAAAGGTCAAGTTACATTTATGCATTTGGCAGACGCTTTAATCCAAAGTGACTTACATTGCATTTTACTATACATTGATTCTGAGTATGTGCAATCCCTGGGATCGAACCCATGACCTTGGCGTCATTAACGCCAAGCTCTAACCACTGAGCTACAGGCAAGTTAAAGGTTACCAAGTTAAGGACTGCAACTTTAAACAAAACTAACGTCAAGCATTTAGGAATAAAATGCTTACGTGTGTCCAAACCTTTTACTTGCAGTGTATTACTGAAAATTAACCCTTCATTCGTGAGACACGCACCTGTGTGTATGCGCATGTGGGTCTTCAGCTGGTTGCCTTGTCTGAAAGAGCGAGTGCACAGCTGGCACTGGTATGGTTTGATGCCCTTGTGTATGCGCATGTGTCTGCGCAGGCTGCTCATTTCTGAAAAGAGGTTGCCGCAGATGTTGCAGATGGGCTTGTGTTTATCCTGTGAGGGCTTCACCTCCTCTTCTCCTGCCCAGTTCATGCTGTCATTGCCAAAGTCATCTTCATTGTCATCACCATCTTCGTCACCATCCTCCTCCTCCTCCTCCTCTTCCTCCTCCTCCTCATTACTAGCCTGGCTTTCTTTAAGCTTTCGGCTCATGCTCCTTTTTCTCGTGCTGGTACGGATCTTCTTAGAAGGACTGGAATCCGTGGAATCCTCTGCACCTTGAGAAGAACCGTCCTCGGTACAGCCATCAGCGGGTTCCTCATGATCTTGGTTCTTTTCTTCACTAGCTTGTTCACCATCATCTGCTGGTTCTGTTTTGGACACCGAAACAAGGGGCTTGGACCGAGGTCTTCCTCTTTTCCGTCCTGTACCTTCCTTCTCTGTTGTCTGTGCTGGTTCTGAACCTTCTTCAGTGTTGGTAGATCCTGTCTCAGTGTTCGTTGTTTGGTTCTCTGTTGGTAGTGGTTTAGTCCGCGGTCTACCTCTCCCTCTTTTAACAACCACAACTTCCCCCATGTTCTCTGTATCCGTTTTTGTATCAACCTTGCTGCTTTCTTCCTCTCCAGCCTGTGTCATATCTCCACCTTCTTCAGGAACCTCAGTTTTTTGATTGTCTCCTTGTTCTTCATCACCTTTGTCTTCCTCTGCACCAGCTGTGGTCTCGGTTGTTTCAGATGACAGGGGTCTGATACGTGGGCGACCTCTTTTGCGGACCGGACTTTCTCCCTCCTGATCCTTTGCTTCTGCAGAACCATCCTCAGCGTTCGCAGAACCAGCTCTGTCAGTGGACAATGGTCTAATCCGTGGGCGACCTCTCGGCCTTCCAGTTCCTCTCCCTATTGGCCCGCTCTTTGGACTTGTGGTTTGCGGTGATTGGTTAGTTGAATCAAAAGTTAATGGTCTCAGCCTGGGGCGACCTCTTGGTCTACCCCTACCTCGTCCTCTGCCTCGCTGAGCACTTAAACTGTCCTTCTCAACAGTGTCCTCATAAAGCCTGGTTTTGGGTTTCCTTCCTCTCTTGCCAACCCTCTGGGGTGTCTGCTCGCTAGAAGACTGGCCTTCATCCGTAGAGGCGTGGTCATCGTGAAAGTCATCCTCATTGGCCAGCTCCTCCCCTAACCGGACCCGCTCCTCCACCTCTGAGATGGGCTCAAGTGGTTCATAGTCATCCGGGCTCAGAGGGGATCGCGGGTCGATATACTCCGTTTGTATGGTGGGTGAAGCTTCGCTTTTGAACTCATCTTGGCTTTGGGAACAGCGAGCCACAACCTCAGGCATTCCGAGGTAGGACGCGGCTTTCTGAACACTCTCAGCTTCTTCCCTGCAGAAAACAAATCACAAAAACTCTCAGAGAACCCCAGACTGTACACTGACCAAATCAGAACTGTATATACAGGACTCCTATTTTTGACCAATGAATTTTCATGATATTTAAATTACCTTTCCGGAACAAACGGATAAGGAATGTTTCTCATTTATTTGTAGTTATTGTTGGAGCAGAATTCTATCTTTTAAAATAAATAGATTTAAACGGTTAAACGTATCAGTGTATACATAAAACTATCAACAGACGTTTTAATCTATACAAGCACTCACAAAGAGCAATATAACTGTATATTGTGCAAGGTGCATTATTTTTGTATATCAGTAGTACAATGTAAGCATTGTGTATGACTTTTAAACCGTGCAGTAAAAATACAGTAACTTGATCTTTCCTTGTTATCTAGCTGAGATAATATTGCACACAGAAGCAAAACTATAAACATCTACATTCACTACAGAATTTCGCATGGCTTAAAGATGTATTCATGTCTAAAAAAACACTATTTAAAATACCATGGCTTTCCAAGACCGTAGGACTCCTGTTTATATATATTGAGAGAAATAAAGGGTTGAACTCACGAACTCACCTGTCAATGCTCAAGTCTCCTGTGTATATGTAAGTCAATAGTTTCTCAAACACTGGAACGCTCACACACTCTGGGTCCAGAGTTATGGTCGCATCTTCTGTTCCTGCATCAATGCACTGCGTGGAGAAATACTCGCTGAAGGCCGCCAGCACGTTGTGATGCGCCTGGTAACGCACCTGTCCTATAGCCACCGTGCAGTCGCACAGAAAGCTTCTCTCCCGCTGCCTCTTCAGCTGCTCCAGGAGAAACTCGCTGTGTGTGATGCGTGGCATGGCTTGTAAAAGAATAACCTGCAAAATCAAGATCATCGTATAAAATACGCAACGACCGCACGTCTGTATGACATTATTTTGCATGCAATAGTTTCGTCAGTTATAAATCAGAAAATGTACTCACCCCACTTTAATTAAGAGCGATTTAAACCACACCCAAAAACCTGTTTAAATAAAACAGACATGCGTCTAAAAATTACGAATATGCATATGCATGCATTTATAAAACAGCACGTATATATATTTAATCTATATTGAAATTAGCTACTTATTGGTCTTGACTACATCAGTTAGGAAAAATAAAAGTTCCCGCCCATTACTTAAAAGTTGGTTTCAATGACGAACGCACTGAAGCCGTGAAAAGAAATACTGAAAATATTGTAATGCATTATATATTTTCATTCGTAAATATGCATTAAGAATAACAAAATGCACGAGTTTCGGGACGGACGCAGAGACGAATGTTTGTAATTTTGACATGCAAAACAAAGGGCTCTTATTTCGAAAATGCTCGATCCGGTACAGCGCGAGGCGCGTTACTTCTGTGAAACATCCACACGCCGAAACGAACAGCGCTACAATTACATTAATGGTTTTGTACGTGATTATAAAGCTGCTTTCGATTTTTTACAAAAATCCACGACTTACGTGAATTCGACAGTAGATTAAAACCTCTTTGCTTTGACGGCCATTTTCAGGAGGTCTTCAAGGGGACTCGAGGGGTGACGTCATATCCGGGTCGAATCTATTCCGGTGGCGGATGAGCCGAATAAAAACGTACATTTTCGCCATCAGGTGGAGCCAGAGAACAACTGGCGCGTGCATAAAGAATTCAAAATTCATAACCAAAATGTCTGTGAAGCACAGGACAATAAAATGTTCGTCCAATCATTGCATTCGGTCCCAGTGCAGTGATACGATGTCCTTCTTGTCTGTCAAGCTATGCATGTGCATATCTCAGGGCACTATTGGAGAAACATGGTTTTGGAGAGCACTCTGTAGGGAAGGTGGAATCTTATGCTTTCAACGCTAGCTTGCTATTGTTAACCTCACTGAGATTGCCTAGCCTACCATCAATATACCCATAAACCTCTGACTTTTGTTCCTGACAATGATGTATGTTACTGTCATGTGCTTATTTTAAACAGTGCAGGACTCATAGATGAGGTCATTTAGTGTTAGGATGAAGCTCATGGGAAAGTCTGTTGTTCTCTAATAAATGAGCCAGGAGACTGGAATCTGCTGAATGACAAATCACAGCTAATGGATTTTAATCATGTGACTATTACATACATGCGTATGGTCTCATTTTCTTGGTTTAAACCCTCATGTTCTGTTAAGATTGTCTGTGTGTCCCCTGTGTTTGGGGTATCAGAGATCTCAGTGCTGTACATGTAAAAATTATGATAGTGATATTTATGTCATACTGATTTGATCACATTTTGACTTGTTGACACTGATGTGAACATTTAAAATGATAACATTTTTAATCACATTTTTTTGTGCATGTTATTAGGTCCATTTAAAACAAGTTCTCCTAGGACTATGTAAAGTCATTCGATATCCACCTCATGCTTAAATGTGGAGGTTTTTTTTGTGCTTTTAAACGGTCTCGGAGAGTCTCAGACCCCAAACAGAACATGATGTTTAATCTGTAAGGTTTAGGAGAATGACAAAGTACACCCCAGCAAACAATATTAGGTTGTAAGAATGTTTCCCTGACGTTTTCAATAAATAACAAAACAATAAATAACAAAAACTTTTAAAATATGTCATTTTGAAAATATGTCAGTCAAAACAGTTTTTAGACTGTTTTTAGTATTAATGTTATTGCTTGTATAACGTTGTGTGACATTATTGCTTGGTTATAAGAACATTATTCAAACTTTTTAAAGAGTTTTTTGATAACTTTGAGATGACTCTTAGTCAACGTTCTGGGAACGTTTCCTGTTAGCCGGTACCCTGTGTCTGTCAGTACTGGTCCCATGACATCCATTTATTTAATCAGCTGCTTCTTGTTAGTGAAAAACACAATGACAACAGTCTCGGTCTGTTCTATCTGACTCCTCCTTTTGAAGGCACACGGTTAGAGTATCAGCACACACTCGACACCTTCAGCTCTGGCAACAGGTTCATCTTACACAGGTACAAGTTTATCTGCACTTACATTATTTTTTACATTGTTACATTATTTGTGATATTAAACTACTACTATTATTAACGTAATGTGATGTTTAATGTTATTATTTAATTTGCGTATCCCAGTAATGTAAATTCCATACTCTGTATATTGTATAACTCAGGGTTTGGTCTAAAGTGTCTTGGTAAAACTGTATCACCTTCATAAAAAGTACATAATGTTACAGTAAATAATGTTTAATGCTTATCAGACCATTAGTAGGAAAATTTGAAATCATTTAGTAGTTATAAATGTCATGGTAGTTTAATTTGCATATTACATATTAAATATCTTCTCCATGTACCCCAAGTTTAAAACCTTGATTACTACTGTAACTGGTTTTACATTTTCATTGTTTTTTTAACGCATACTATTATATAAATAAGCAATATTCTTTTTTACGTAAGTGATGTAAGCACTTTTCATAACAGGTGATATTTCATAACACTGTGATTCATAACATGCTGCACGTGTACGACACAGATTTCTAGCTGTAATCAGAAACCGTCCAACAGGTTGGACAGCTTGCAATCGGTCACTGAGAAAAAAACCACATACATAACAAAAACCTGCTTGATAAGAACCAGTGCTACAGTATTGCACTTCCAGTCAGCTGTATAATCCTGAAGCGTTCCACACTTATCTTGTTCAAATACGTACGTTTTAGCGAGCTCTAATGCCCGAGAATCATATGCATTCACTCGGTGACATGTTATATAAATTCACAGTTACAACACAACGGTTAGGGCAGAAAAACGAATGAATAAAAACTGCTCATGACTAATGAATAATGACTTCTCCTCCCTGCAGACAAACAATAGCTCTTGGGAGGATGAAGGCCGTGGTTGTTTTGCTCGTACCTCTTCTGCTTCCATTGGTCTCAGCGCAGACATTTCGTTGGGGCCCCTGCCCATCACCAATGGTGCAGCCAAACTTTGAACTGGATAAGGTAGGAATACAGTATGAAACATTATTTATCTCCTAATATTAATCGATGCTTAACAAGTCTAATTCTAGAACTCTAACAAAACCTGATTCACTTAAAGTACCTTGGAAAGTGGTATGAGATCGAAAAACTCCCAGCATCCTTTGAGAAAGGAAAGTGCATCGAGGCAAACTACATGCTTAGACCTGACAAGACCGTCCAAGTTCTCAATGTTCAGACATAGTGAGTAATTCATCATCAGTTAAATTCTTGTGATCTACAGACTTACAGAACTTGTGCCTGTCAGTTATTCAGTTATTTTGGTGGAACAATAATCAAAGGTTTTTTGTTTGTATCACACAGCAAAGGTAAAATTAGAACTGCAGAGGGCACAGCAGTCGTCCAGAACGTGAGAGAACCAGCAAAACTCGGAGTCAGTTTTTCCTACTGTAAGTCTATTACCGTGGGCTGTTCATTCATTTGTTCGTAAATATAACGTAACCACTTTTCAGCTAACAGTTTTGGGTTGTAAGAACGTTTCCCCAATGTTTCCATTAAGCTATTTAGTTCTTCTAAGAATATTCCCCGTTAGTTGGGTTGATTTAAAAACTTGATTTTCTGATGTCTAGAACACTCTAGAATTTTTTTTAAAGACTCCTTTTGTGCAGGTCTCTTGTTTGTTTAATCCACTTTCTGTCTCTTTATTTACGCAGTCACACCCTACGCCCCATACTGGGTTCTGTCCACTGACTACAACACTGTAGCTCTCGTGTATTCTTGCACTGATATCCTGAGACTGTTTCATGTCGACTACGCCTGGATTCTCTCACGCACGCGCACTCTGCCTGCAGAGACTGTCTATCATGCCAAAGAGATCTTCTCTCGCGACAACATCGACGTCAGCAAAATGATACCCACAGATCAACAAGGCTGCGACGGTCCTATTTAGACAATAAAGGCTGAATGTTTAGGTTTTAAAACGTTTTCGTTCCTTCAATTATCATTTGCGTATGTATTTTAAATATATAATTCCTGAAGCAGATTTACGAGTTTAAATGATAAGCAACTCATGGGTTGCCGCTTAATGGAATTTCGACCTTTCTGAAACTGAAATAATGCACATAATTTAATATATAAGTTGTTTTTTGGGCAAAATAAATAAAAGGCAATAAGGTTCTAATGAAGTTTTTCTCTGTGTTGTTTATTTTTGAATAATCAAGTTGTTGTTTTTTGGTAATATTATATGATTCTCTGCTTTAAACTGAGACAATAAAGTATTTTGATTTCTATTAAAATATTAAATATGAAAATTCAAATATGAATCTGATGTACTCTTAAAATGTTATTGTTGATTGTTGGAATGTGTGTAATTCACACTTTCATGTTTTCAATGGCATATTGCAGAAACACTCGGTAGTAACTAAACACTCAGTAGTAACTAAGGTGGGTTCTGGTGATGTAGATCCAAATTGGGAGGGGACAAAAATGTTCTTATCCTGAGCTCCAGTATCTGCAGAACCCGCAAAGCATAAAAATCTTATTTGGCTCTCAGAACCGGATTGATCTCGTACAATCAGTGCTGCAGTGGAGGTAAAGTTGTTTATTATTAAAACACTTTTTATTATTAATAATATCTCTGAACTTGAGATATGCCTGGTCTCATTAGTAAATAAATAAGGCACAAGTTTAATAGTACACTGAAAGATTGACCGTCTTTTCTAAGCTTACCATATGTTACTGTAAATTCAGGCTGTATTTTGTTGTGTCTTCTCAGGGAAGGATGAAGTGGGGTGTACTTTTCTGCGTTGTCTTTCTATGTTTTCTTGCCAATAATCTCAGTGGTAAGTGGTATATTTTTTGCAATGCTCAAACTAATCTTCAGGGTCTTTAGAACATGAGCACTGATATATTCAACAGTAAATATTGTACGTTATTTTACCGCCATGCATTTCTCATATGAGCAACGAATAAACTGCTAAATTAAAGTATATTGGATGTATATATGAGCTACATGTGTGTGTGTGTGTGTGTATATATATATCTATATATATATATATGTGTGTGTGTATATATGTATATTTATATGACATACACGTATATATGAGACATGTGTGTGTGTATATGAGATACATTGCATATATGATGTACACGTATATATGAGATACATTGCTGAGTGGTTTGAATGTAGTTTAAATCCGGAACAGCGCATTCATGAGTTAGAATAATATTTGGAAATGATTTCCTGAAAGCTCTGGGTGGGTGTTTGGCTGCTCTGTGTGTGAATCAGCTCTTTGTGAGCAGGAATTAAAATTTCATTCACTCTTCCTCTGCCGTCTCCCCTCACAGGTGCCAGATTCATTCCTGAAGGGGGTAATCAGAATATTTACTCTTCTCTACACAACTTTTTATTTTACCAAATCATTTTTAAAAGGATAGTTCCTTAAAAATAATAACATTCTTTCCACCTTCTTGTTGTTTCTAACCTGCATGACTTTTACGTTTCTGTGAAACACATATCAGAAGGTTAGAACAGACAGGCTTCACTTTTTTATTGCTGTTTTACAAGTAAATGGTGACCCCCAGCTAACACGGAACGTTCTCAGAACGTCAGCTAACATTCTTTAAAAGTTGTCAAAACAGTTCTTTTAGTAACATTAGTAGAACAAATGTTATTCTGTAAGTAGTTTGTGGAACATTTTAAAAATGTTACAAAATAATACAACATTTGACTAACATTGTTATAACCAACCAATAACGGTAAGGTAATTTTGAATGTAATACTTTCAAAATAAAGTATTTAAAATTTTTGTTACTTTATGGAAATGTTACAGAAACATTCTTACAACCTACAATTGTTAGCTGGGACATCTCCTTTTCTGTTGCTGTTGTGTAGATAATAAAAGTTTTGTCAAATTGAGTAAAATATGATCGTAAGTAAATAACAGACTTTTGATTTTTGGATGAACTATCTCTTTTATTTTGTGTCAGTTGGTATAGTTTGTATTCTGACTGCAGTATCATTGTGTATGCATGTCTAATGACTCACAAAGGCAGATGCACACAGTTCTGTTATAGCAGGAATTCTGCAGTGCAGGAATCCAAAAGGAATACATGAGTTCTCTCTTTCCCTTACACACAGTACCATATGATGAGCCTCCAGCTGTGCCCTACTGGCCATATTCCACCTCCGATTTCTGGAACTACGTGGAATATTTCCGCAGCATCGGGGCCTACAACCAGATCAACGAGATGGCCAGAACATTCTTCGCCCATCAGCACCTCGGAGACACACTGGGATATGAAGTGACCGAGCAACATGAACATTAAGCTGATGTGATTTCTTAATAAATCAGTGATTAGTGTCGACAGAAATGATGTCACATTGCATGTAGGATTGTTACCAAACACCATTTATAGCCATAGAACGACGCATTGTAATTTGGCACCATGTACCCTTAAACGTACGACTATTAATAGAAGGAACTCTAGCAATTAGTTTTAATGTTGCTGTTATTTTGTCGCTGTATTAACAACATTTAGTCGTTGTAGGACATTATACAACGTTTGCACGCGCAAATAAAGTACATATTTAAAAGTATGCAAGAGGAAATACAAGAGATGTGTGTCAAATAATACAGCTCTGTGTTATGTACGTGAAACTATACGCCAATAAAATTTTAAGAGCCAGTTCTCCAACCGAGCCGGTGGGACCTGTTTGTAGCCGGTGGCATTTTGATGCAACACCACCGGAAATTAAAAGACGCGCAGGGGGGTTGTTTTGGTGAATGTGAGACAGAGTTGCTCAGCTGTATAAAAGAAATAATTTAATCTTTTATTGTATAAAATTATGAAGCCAGCAGTGGATGAGATGTTTCCGGAGGGTGCCGGTCCGTACGTGGATCTGGATGAGGTTTGTGTTGTAAAAACGTGCAGTTTTTCAACGTTGTTTTAATGTTACTGCTTTGCTATAACAGCGTTATTCAGGTTTTAAATCGGTGACGTTTTCAAAACGTTTCACTAACAACTCAAGAATAACGTTTTTGGTATATATGATAAATAACGTGACTGCAAGAACGTGTCTGATCACGTTGAAGGGAACTTCTAGAGAACGTTAGCAAACGTTCTGACAACGTTAGCTGAGATAACGCCTGTGGTAACGTGAATCTTTTAGTTTCAGAATACTTAATGATCCCAGATGCCTCTGTAAGAAAACAAAATCACGTTTATATTAAGATTCCTTTATTTTATATAAACACTAGCACGATTGTTTTGCGGCTTGTTATTTACTCTTAACAATATGAGTTATTTGAGTTATAGAAAATGAATAAGCTGATGTCAGGACGAGGCTGTTGACATTGATTGACATATGACATTGATCATGGAGTCATGTTGTAGTGATGTGTGTTGACAGGCAGGGGGCAGCACCGGACTGCTGATGGACCTGGCCGCCAATGAGAAAG
This sequence comes from Botia almorhae, assembly GCA_036877575.1. Taxonomy (NCBI): domain Eukaryota; kingdom Metazoa; phylum Chordata; class Actinopteri; order Cypriniformes; family Botiidae; genus Botia; species Botia almorhae. The sequence goes on along the minus strand of JAZGTJ010000724.1, from coordinate 26,068 downwards.
CAGTACACTCAGACTTTTTTAATGGTGAGATTACACAGTGAAATCAATGTATTACTTATTTAGCTACATGATATCTGTGTACTTGTCATTTTACTTATGATAACTTAAACTGTCTTAAATATCTGCTCATATGATATGCAAGATAGCCCATATTTTAGTGTTTAATTATGGGTTAGCATAAGTTAGTTTGCAGTAATAGGTTTATTTACTCATTTATCCAAATAAAAAAAAGTATGTACCCCATCATAATACTGCAAGTTGCTGTTTTTGTTTGCTTGCTTAGCAACAAAATATTGCAAACAGCTTTAGTAGACATACTCTGCAATTTCCTTTAAGTTTTTCCACCAGCCTCTATACAGTTAGAGTAAAGATACATTCAGCAGGAAGACCTAAAAACAGGCCGTTAAAGAATAAAGCTGAGCCCATGTAAAGCACTTTTATTGGGTTCTGTTGGCACCAGCACAGCAGGTTTTCCCCTATAAGAGTCTCTGTGTACATCTGTAGTGCTTAAAGTAGCTGCACACGTGTCACCTGGACGTTCTTTAGGGGCCCTTTTGAGAGATTTACAGAAAATAACCCCAAGACCCAGATAAGCTTGTATTCTTGTTTACTGAGTGCAGCAATGGTATATCATGCATCGTTTTTGTGTTTGTGGGGACCTTCCTGCACACAAATGAACTTTAGGAACACAGTTCTAAGAATTAACACATTTGTTCAGGTTATTTTGTGGGCTTTTGACTGTATATTTTATAACGTACGAGAGAAAAACGTAAACAGACGTGCACATTTTTTTCCACAGATTTTGAGGATCTTTTTGATGACGATGATATTCAGTGATGAAGATGATGATGATGTTCGGGATGAAATATTGTATAAAGACGTTTGTTGTTGTACGTTTATTGTTGTTCCTACATTTGTGTTCCGTTTGTTGATCAATAAACTGTGAAATGTGAAATAAAAAGTCTTGCGTTTTGCCAGATGTTTCCACATTTTTAAAATCCCAGACATTCCCAGTCAAAACTGGGAATTATTGTCAACGATTTTTTCCCTAGGCTGAAATCTGTTTCTAGCTGTGATTGTAGGTTTTTGCGCATTCCTGCACACCTGTAAGGGAGCGTAATTACATGTGCGATTCACTGTTACCATAAAGACACAGATGTTTTGCCACTCAGTCTGTGACACTGACAGAAAAGATATATTTAAACTGACATCATCATCTGTTACTATCAGGTTAGTCGAATAAACGAAATTTAAACGAAGGCTTTATTCAAACAGTGTGATAATTCACTAATAAAACAGTAATGTCATTCTGTGCAGTTAGCTGCAGATTGATGAATTGAGATGCTGCGTGGCAGATGCGTCTATGATCAAATTTCTAATGATGCCAGGCCATGATGGTTCGGTGCATAAACGCCTTTTTGATTTATTATTCTGTTCACCGAGGTTACATTTGTTTGACCTTTGTGATTTTGTTTGTTAAATATAATCGGGCTATTGCCTACATTTTTGGGGCCCAGGACAAAACTTTAATGGGTGCACACTTCCCCTATATACTCAGTAATGTGAAGGTGCAATTAGTCGAACCCACAACCTTTGTGCTGGTAACACAACGCTTTGCCAACTGAGCTACAGGAACACAGATTCTTACATGGACTTGAATGTAATGCGTTCATTTATTGGGCATTTTTCACTAAAAAACAAATCCCAAAAACTCTTGGTTATACGGACGCTTGTAGAGCAAAAGTAAAAATCTTAATCTATGCACTTTATGGTTACTAAGTAGACCATAGAAATTCCGAACACAACAAAACACAATTCCACAACACAACAGGTAAATGGAAATTTCCACCCATGGGCTGATTTTCCTTGACATTCTAGGCTTAAAAAAGTTGCTCTTCTGTCCTCCTTTCCCTGTGTCTATAATTACTAACACCTGATTGGTTGACTGGCTGGGCCACAGAAAGCCAATCACAACACTGGAAGCAGCATGCGCTCGGCCCCATGGGACGCACCGTTTTTGTTTTTAATGATCAAGGTTGGGTTTAAATTGTGGCCAGGTTCCTCAGTTGTGACACAGTCTGTGTACAGGGGTGTGTTGTGAACTACACGAGGGGTTTGGCTCACCATCCTCTTGCAGTCAGTCAGCTGTAGTGCTGATCTACGAGGGCCAATCAGCTCGTCAGACCGTCTCTTCTCAGCGGTTCACTGCACAGGTAACAGATAACACAGGTAAGACACAGCTTTAGAGCGCTGCTTCATCTGTTATATGTACAGAGTTTGCTAAGAGTACTTCATTTTCATTTCAAACCCTCAAAAAGACTATTAACAACATGCTGATGTGTCTTAACAGGTTGTGAAAGCTTTTTTGTTATTAAACTACATTCCTTCAAATTGCCATTCTGTTAACAATAGTGTGTTTAACAACTGAATTCACAAACTTTTCTTTGAGTATAATTAAATGTTTACGTCAATAATAAAAAGGAGCCGAATGTGTAATTTTAATAATAACATTTAGATTTGTAAAAGATTTCATCACAAAAGTTGCACCAGCTACGTAGGTAGGCCAACATTTTGCATGGGTACAAAAAAGAACAGAAATATTATGGGATAGTGTAAAGAGTTTAAACTTTGTGAATGTGTAATATTTGTTAATCTTATGTTGAAAATGCAAACATGCGGGTGAAAGTCATACAGGTCTTGGTGTGAAAGTTTGTTTTCATTTAATTGTTTTCATAATGCATATATGAAAAAAATGTAATACATAGAAGTTAGTTTCTTGTACAATTCTCTCTATATGTCAAATTTAAAGAATATTAGGCAAGGTCTTACCACATGTTCAACTCCAGATATACATGAATCAAATAAAAATACATTTGTAAATGCTAATTATAATTTTTACCCAAAGGAATCAAGAGAGCTGAGAATGACTCGTATAAGAGGATCTTCCCTCTTCCATGTATTCACTGGAATGCTGCTAGCAACATTGTTATTACCTGGTGAGATTACGTTATTTTAACGTTCATTTATGTTTACATGAATCCATTCTCAGCGGTTCTATGATAAAATGCCAGATCTGTTAGCAGCCACTGGGCATCACTTTATGGCCTCATATTATCACACAAAATCCCTCCATAATGCAAAAGAAGAGATATTTGCTTTCGAAGCACCAATCATTTGCTTTCTGCTCTGTAGCTGCTAAAATGATTCACAGCTGTCAGCAAAACTCAAATGCCCCCTTTCCAGATGTGCCAGCGCTTTAACAAGCTCATAAAAAATGAACCTGCTGACACTCCAGCAGATCCACGTCTCCTTTACCTGCCTCACACCGCGTGCAAGACGCTGAGATCTTGCATCCAAACACCAGATATTAAACTGCAACACAACCAAGATCCACAGAAGATGAAGAATCCACTGGTGCATGAAGTGAAAAAGTGCTAGTTTATACATTTCTGATGACAGGATAATTAGATTCACCTGTGGGTGAAAGGGCTTCTTCCCTTTGTAGATTTTATAGTTTTGCTTGTAGACGGCCCGGTTACTGCAGCCCCCTGCCGGCAAGCATCAAAGTGCTGATGTGTGCTGTTTGAAGATTAATTTCCCACAATTCCTTGTATGTTACCACCTTCCTCTCCCCCCACACTTGTAAAAGTGCATCCTGCTTCCCTCGGCTCATTGGGTCATTACTGTTTGTAAGCATTTTCTGTTCTGTCTTTGACAAATGCAACATCTGGTCGAGGCTTGGACCCCTCATTTTTCTCTCTCGCTCTGCTCTTGTTTTGAAACAGAGTTCCTGCTGGCTGGCCCTGTCATTCAGCATTTAAAAGGAGATGGTAGGTTTATCGCTTTACTTTTCATTTGTTTTTCATTTTGAATTTTTAAGACTTTTTGACTTAAGTTTCTGGTAGTTTTCTTTGTAATTTATATATAGTATAGTATATGGTATATTTTTGAGTAAATGACTCGGCTGGGGAAAATTTTGTATTTTTTAACGTAAACTTTTAAATTTGAGATTTAAGTATTAAAAAAAAAACTAATATTATAATGATCATTTCTATTTTATTTCATTTCATTTTGAAACTGTGCAGAATACTTTAGAAAGGCATCTTTCTTTAGTTTTGTTTCAGTTAACTATAATAATCTTGTTGTGTACGATTGTTAGGCTACACAGTGACATAACCTGTCATGTTTCTGTCAGATGGAACCAATGAGAAAGCAGCCGATGAGGGGGTGCCGACTAGACTGATCCGCAACAGAAGAAACATCAGCTGGTACAAGCAGCACTCGGACTTTTGGAGCTGGTACAAATACTTCACTGACAATGGAAACAAGGAGGGAGTAAGTAGAGCAATTAAGACATAAATGAGAAAACGCTGTATACCTGCAGGTCTTGTAATAAGTATGCATACCAAGTATGATCATCTTGATTAAGGGTACTTCTATGTTTTCTGGCTGCTGCCTAATCCAAGTACCCAATCTTTCATGTTGACTTTTCAGGTCGCCGAACTTGATCGTGTCTATCTGGCATATCTACAGAATAAGAACCGCGCTGAGGCACGCCGTTCCTACAAGCTGTACCTGCAACACCTCTCCGACATCTACAAGTCTTGTGCCGAGACTGACGACCCAAATTGTGTGGCCTCCTACACTAACAGACCCCAGCCCAAAGCTGAGCCACCAGCACCTGCCCCAGTCAAGTCCTGTGACCCGTATAGAGATCCGTACTGCTTGTACGCTAAGGGATACTCATACTACCCCTACCTGGCTCCTGCCCCAGCCCCTGTCAAAGCTGCTGCACCTGCCCCTGCTCCAGTGAAAGCCCCAGCTTACCTCCACACCCCTGTGGTGAAGGATCCACGTTCTGGTCACTACTATTACTCTCCATTGGTGCAGCCCTTCCTGTCAGCCGAGCAAAGGTCTGAGCTGATGCGCATCTGTGATGCAGAAGATGTTGAGTGCCTGCAGTACCATCTACGTGCTGCCTACGGTTACAAGCCCGCTGCTGCCATGGCTCCATCCTATGCCCATCTCGGCTGTGACCCTAAGACCGATCCTCACTGTGTCCCCCACCTGGTCCAGAAGGCCCCATCTGGTCTGTACATGCCTTATCCCTACTGTGATCCACGCGTGGACCCATCCTGTGCTTATGCAGCTGCTTATGCATCTTCTCAGAACAAGGAAGCTCCATCTTCTCCATCAACCTTGGAGAGACCTTGCAACCCTCTTTACGATGACAACTGCAACCCTCTGACAGCCACACGATTTGCCAGCTTGTCCCTCGAGGAACCAAAAGACGAGCCTGCCTACGAAGCCGGTGCCATGCGTGTACCTCCCAGCTCTCGCCGTGACCCATACGCTATGTACCGTGATGCATCTGCAGGGGCTGACATGCGCAGACGCCTGCCCACCCATCTCGAGCCACCAAGACATCAGCCAGAAGAACCTCAACATCCTCTGGGGCCTCGCGGAAAGACCAAGGAGGGATACGACTGCTTCATCGGCTACGATCAAGAATGCTTTCCACTGGGTTCCCAAAACGAGCAACGCACTGGTGCGCAAAGACCGGCACCCCGCCATTCTGAAGACTATGAGCCCCACTTGAACGCAGATGGAACCAGAAATGGAGTGATGGAACCTGACCCCGACTGCGACCCAGAATACGACAGAAACTGCCGCTTGCGTCGCTACGAACCTGAGATGACTGAGCCTGCTAGTCCTTCACCTCATGATAAAGATCAGGTCCAGCCAGCCCAGGAGCACCATGATGGACAGGTCCACCATGAGGAGGTTCCCCAACATCGAGAAGAGTCCTACCCTGAGACTCCAGGCTATGAGCAGCAGCAGTATGACCCCTACATGAGCGGTCAAGAGGATCCATATGCTGGATATGGACCCCAGGAACCAGGAGCGGCTACTTTTCAGGATGTTCTGAGAGGATACGGTGGTCGGTATCCTGGCCAGGATGATCACCGTGCCTACGCAGGAGACTACAGGAAGAAATAAGAAGGCCATGACCATGTATAACAAATTCAATTCAGAACAAGACAGAATGTGGGGTGGAGCTAAATACTAAAATGTCTGCCAGAACATATAAAAATACACAATTTCACTTGGTTTGCTCACACGTAATGTTTTCGAGAGCTTCTGTATTTTAAGCTCTAGACTTTTGACAGCACTTGTATAGGGAAATCAACGCTTTGATTTGGTTCTTTGGTTCTTTTTGTGTTGCAACTTCTTTAGGATTGTGACTTTTAGACATGCGGTTCGCTTTCTGCTCTAACTCTGATAGCAGCGAGCTTGAATAGCTCTTTGTATCTCTGTGAAAAAAGGGCAGATAAAGGGAAAGGAGGTGAACAGTGTACTTGAACACCCTGTAGTCAGGACCACCTCTCCCATTTCGGCAAGTTTAATGGAGATTTACCCAGAATTCTCCCATTTCGGTTTATTTAAGGAACTGGCTTGTTTTTTTATCGCTAAAAGTGTTGCTTTGTCATCTGTTTGCTTCGGATTTGTACGATTTTTTTCTTTGAATGTTTCCAATAAAAGCTTTAAAGATCCCGAGAGCTGTTTTCATTTCCATATTTATTATTATTACGGATGAACGAATGATCTCAATTTAAAACAACACGATAACAATAACGCCTTTATTATTTTAAAAGTTTGCTGTTCCTCTCCAATCAGTCACACAATGAAGCTAATTATCATATAAATTCATGTATATTTAATAACAAACACGTGCGTCGTGCTGCTATCAAAGAAAAACAACACAAAAACAACTATGTCATCGCAGCCATATGAAAACACTAATTTGCATGACGTCTCAGTGAGATAATAGGTGTTTTGGGGGCATGTTAAAACTCACTGGAATAAACAGTGGCGACACAGAAACTTTGTGAATGTGGCCGTAGACTGACCTTGACACCGATTAAAAATATCTCACAGGATAAAGTGAGCCAAACCGAACACCAGCTGCTGTACTGGGAGGAAGCCAATTGGCAAAATGTGAAATGTTTAGCGTGAGGGCACGAATCTGTAGACTGTTGAATGAACGTTTAACTTCCTGTGATCGTTTCTGACTTGTGAATATGAATTAAAGAACACGTTGAATTCAATTTCCCAAAAAGACAGTATAAAAACCTTTAAAACGTTTAAAAAAATGTATGCTAATTTGCTAAGTGCTTGTTATGCTAAGTATGGGGAGAGCAGCGGGAGTTTTCACAGTTTTTCCTGCAGTGAATATTTCTCAGGGTACTTAAAAACGTGTGACAACATGTCCAAACCTGCCATCTATAAACAAAAACAAAAAATCAAGCTTGATAAAAGTTCTCTTTGGTCAAACTGTTTGGGTATATAACAAACTCTAGGCTGTATGTATGTCAGTGTGTTTTTATTGTGTACAACTAATACAAAAACATGGTACTGAAGTTTTAATTCGAAAAGTAGAATGTGCAACAAGACCACTGCAGCAAAAAACAAGCGTTTGCGACTTTTTTAGTTACTGAGGTACAGCCCGTGTGTCAACTCCCCCTTCTCACAATTTCAACGCCTGCGGTTGTCAAATGGGCTGCTTAGGATTTTAGGAGTCAAAAGGAATCCGGTAAAGGTGGAGTCATGGTTGTTATCGGCGTAAATCTGTGCCTCAGATGCCTCTGGATCTTCATCATACAGCTGAAGCCAAACTTCATCTCCAGCTGCTAGATTCAGAATCGCCCCTCCAGAGGCCTGATCCAAATTTCCAGGGTGAAACTGGTCAAGTGTAAAAGCCACAGCCCGGTCGTTTTGGAGCAGGGCTACCTTGGTCTCCTTCCCACGGATGGTGAGATGATAAGTGAAGTAGTAGATACCAGGAATGGTACAGCGGAACTTTCCGGAGATCTCGTCATAGTGATGCTGCTCATTGTAGTAGGTCTTGGTGAAGCGGATGGGCGCTCCACTGTTGGAACTGGTTTCACTGGTCAGTCCCATGCTAAAAGCGGATCGGTAGGGGAAGGAAATTTCTCCACTCTCTCCTTTAAAACCTGGGTATCCAGGAAATCCTCTTTTCCCTGCAGGCCCCTCATCTCCTGGCTCACCAGGCTCTCCGGTCGGACCCTTGATGCCTTTACACAGATAAATAAAGAGATTAAGAGTTTTCACATGAAGGATTCTGGTTTTGTTACCGGAAAACTTACCGCATGATAACAAGGGTATTTCCATCCATTACAGAATGGATCAAGTGATGAACTAGCCCATGTTTAAAGACAATGTTTAAACACTTGTTACACATTTCGCATTTAAAAACAAATGAGTCTCAAAATATTAAACCAAGTGGCATCTGCCAGCAAATAAAGCCAGATCTTTTCTCAGATCTAACATCATTGTTCTGAGCCGTCTATGCAATTACATTATACTAAGCGGTCTCGAGGTCATTTTTAATGGATGTATGAAATAATTTTCCTCTCAGTTTCACAGGCGTCCTAGCGGAATAACCAGAGGTGTAGTTCACCACCTTAACTGTGAATGTGACCCACAAAGATTAACAGCCAGAAACTGTTTAAATACATTTTGCCCTTATTTAGAATTAAGTATTATTTTGTTCTCTAATCTCATGATATTTGTATTGTTATCTGTGGCTTACAGACGGGGTAGGTGATTATTACAACAGTAACAGTGTTTGTTATGCTGATTGAAAAGTCTCTCTACATCCTAATATATATATCTTTTGGATATATATCCAAATATATCTTACGTAGAAGGGGCAGGACCATAAAATGTTCGTCCAATCATTTCATTCGGTCTGATTTGGTCCTGCTTGCCTGTCAAACTATGTATGTGTTTCAATGCTAGCTTGCTATTGCTAGCCCTTAGCGTTAAGTGTCCAAATACTTTTTGGAGTTTGCTAATTAATTTACCAGGATCTCCAACATCTCCCTTCTCCCCCTCACGCCCCTCACGCCCATCTCGCCCAGGGATGCCTTCAGACCCCGGGGTGCCGTCAACACCCCTCATCCAGCGAGCACAGGGTTCTCTGCTGTCCGGCTCAGTCGGTTCTGTTCCTTCTTCCTGAGAGACCCCCGGTCCGACCGCCATCACCACACAAAGCAGAACAGCTATCCATGTAGTTTTCATCATAACAGCCATGTGATCCGTCCGCTGTTACAATGAATTCAACAAGGATAAACTTCATTACACAAAGTCACATGAAACATGTTCGCAGCTATAAAATACAGCTAATGATGTGCCTTATGGAAACAATATACAGGTGAGAGACCTGTATTTTAAAAAACTACAGGAAAATTCTACTTCATAAGTTTATTTTAGGGTGTTTTTGTCTTACCTGTTCATCTGAAGTGTGTTACAATCCTTCAGCTCTCGTCCTTCTGCCTTTTTGAGAGCTTGTTTCTCTGTACTTACCACCACTAAAAATATCTAACTGGACATGCAGAGCAGCTGTTGGTATTAAACAACCTAATGGCCACGCTATCACATGCATAACACAGTCCGAAAGATTAGAGCATTAATTGTCTGGGTACTATATTAACTCTTATGGACCGTTATGTATTAATGTATATTTAATGTAGCTAACATATGAAATTAATTTAAAGTTAAAAGGCTCCGAGTAGTATGTGGATTATTTTTTATTATCAAATTTTTATCAATTATTATCAATCTATTATTAGAAAAATCAAATGTCGAATATCAGTTTAAATATAAATATTAATTTTGGTTTGTATTACTGTCGTTCTTGACTGTTTATAATACAATCCACCAATACAGAGAATTAAGCTACTAACGTGAGCTTAGAAAGGACTTGTAATCAAAGAGCGCCACCTGGTGGCTGATATAATATTGTGCGTTAACATAAAACGCTGTAAACGACAGATGAGGGAATAGAAAAATGAGACACTATTAGCCAGAACCAAAATTAGAAATCATTTGGGCGCAATTTTGATTTATTGGACTATTGCGGTGTCAAAATACCCTCATGAAACGGTTCTCAAACAAAAACATATTTCGTGAAAAAATATTAACACAATCCTACTGATCACTATCAAAACAAACTGTCCCGCAGTCATTATAATAACTTTATCTTTTAATACCGTTAGCACAATAGCGCCTCAATTAATATTATACTTACAAATGATTCTTAGAAATCACGGCACGATTCTTCAGCTCTTTTATATGGATTGTCAGAGTTAATTAGATGCTTCATTAAAATGCAAAACCCATAGATATGAACATATGAGTTTGGAAGCCTCTGCCTATCTCTGTTCTGCTGTAAAATGTCAGTGTCTTAAATCTTTAACGGTTCCCTATGCAGTGCTTGACACTTCACTGGACTAATTGTATTGCTGGTACTGATTATAAAATGCCAGTATATTTGGGTTAAATAATGTTATGCTGAAATGTCATGACATGAATTATAGTTTCTTCACATTTGAATTAGTAATACTGTGTCGGTACTGCACATGGATCGCAGTAGTTATCTCGTCTCTACACAAAATATAATTACATTTATAATTTTCTATTACTGCGTCGGATATTTATCTATAATGGATTTATGGAACGTTTATTGGTTAATTAATGCTGGTTGGTTGTGGTCACTGCTTTCTGTGTGTTAATTATATTGTAAAATATTGTAAATCAATTATTTGTTCTCTAAGACAACACAAATAAGATTGTTGATTTGACATCAAATCTCGCGCTCAACACAGTGGCTTTAGAACTGCAATCCGTAACTTTCGCCTCTCTACCGCCATCTTTGTTAAAACATAAAACTGCGCGTTGTTTGACACTTTTCTTTACGTACCTTAAAGTCAAATGAAGCCAAACTAAAGTTTTCAAGAAAATCCGACCCGACAGATAAAATTATAAACTATTATTATAAACACACTGTTGTGAATGTTGGTAGGGTACGGAGACCATTTTGTACACAGATTTATGTAATTGCTCAAAAACTGATTTTTATTCATTTTATAAGAGGTGTGATTTTTCACCCATGGCGCACTTGGCCAAATAAAACCAAATAAAATAAAACCATACAATATAACCATTTTATTACTAAGTGAGAAGATGTGTGTTTGTCAAAATATAATCTGACTGGACATTTGATGTTTTTTTACATTTATGAATTTGGCAGACGCTTTTATCCAAAGCGACTCGCAGTGCATTTAAGCTGTACATTTCGTCAGTTTGTGTGTTTTCTGAGATTCGAACCCATGACCTTTGCGCTGAGGGTTCATCCAGGACTCTGCATGCTACACTAATCGTTGTTTAAAGGTAAACACCATGTAAATCTGTTGCCATGGATACCGAGGAATTTATAACAAGCGGTAAAATTGAATGTCAGCTCAATGGATCAAGAGGTAAAAGCAAGAATAGCGTGTGAACAACTTGAATGGTTAAAGGCAAACAAAACAGGCTTATCTTACCACTGCAGAGGTTTCCAACATGCCCAGTTAGATTCATTTCATGGGCGCTTGTTCGCTGTTCTGTGAGGATGCTCCTGCAATTACACAAGAAACACAAAATTATGTTGTGAAAGCGTTTGTTACGATTATGACAGCTTTTTCGGTAAGGAAAATATGTAGTTACCCAGCTAACAATTTTAGGTTGTAAGAATGTTTCCCTAATGTTTACAATAAGTAACAACAAGTTGTTATTTTTAAAATCCAAAGAACGTTCAAAATGTCAGTTTTTTTAGACATTGTGTGAACATTATTGCTTAGTTATAGGGACGTTGTGCAAACGTTTTTTTAAATTGTATACTTTTTTAAAATGTTCAACTACAACTGCTACTACTATTAGGAAGCGTTAGCCAATGTTCAGAAAACGTTCCCTGTTAGCTGGTGTACAGTCTAGTCTGAAGGGATTTTTTCAAAATTCTCTGCAGTTCCAAAAATAATTGCTTTAAAAATGACACTTGAGTGAAAAACTGAAGAAGGAAGGTTGTCGTACTGGAGTTTGAGGAAAAGTTCACAAACCTGTCAAAGTCGATTTCTCCCTCATTGAAGGCAGCGGGGCCGAGTTCGCTCCAACGGAGCGTGCGGGTGACTTAAACGACCCCAAGATCCTTTTAAATGCAGACAGGGAGTCGAGGAACAGGAAATAATGATATTTAAGGAACTTTCACTGTGTGCTGATGAAACCGATGTTTGATCAGGAAACTTTTTCTGCAGGTTCATTTCATATGACTATAATGATTAGCTTAATGAAAGTCTTGGTAAATATTGACCTCTGAACTCTAGACATCAGAGAGGGTTTAGCACGTGACCCTGAGGACCGCCACTGTGCTGGCTTTTTATGGAGACTTACTGTAGCATGATAGATGAAGCATTTCTCCAGAAATGAAGTCCATATGTTGAGATTTTTATACTGGTGAAGGTTCCACTAGAGGTCATGAGCAGATCTTCTGTGGCCCTTGAAGTTCACCCAGAATCTTTTCATCATTTCCTCACCCTCCTCAACATGCCATGCAAGAATTTGCTCTTTTGTAAAAAAGTGAAGTTAGCTCTTAGGAAATGCTAGCTTCTAGCGTCTTTGGTTAAATAATACAATGACACAGATTCATCTGAGTCTCTGGACAGCAGATGTGTGTGTGTGTGGTTTTCTTTCACACATGTAACACTGGAACTGCTGCAGATAGAGCAGGTACAGGCATTCAGAATCCTCTGATGTCACGGCAGGTCGTCCAATCAGCCTTCACTTGATGGATGGCTCTTATTCTGCTGTCAGCCTCGAACTATTTTGGTGTTTATCTTATTAGCTTCCCCGCATGCACCATCATTTATCTGAGGCAGTCGAGATGAAGGAGATTTCAACACATGTATCATTTCATTACATAATCATTCACAATTAACTTTAATGAAATGTTTTTGTATGATGGTTTACAAAATACATTGCGATATACTGCATTGAATCATTATATTACGACTGTTTTTTCCTCTTTGGGCACAGCTGGTCGTGTGGATGTTCAGAAAATAAACAACTTTAACACTCTCACTAGTTTATTTAATGTCTTCTGATTTTTTCAGAACTGTTTTCCTCACATGCCTCATATCTCATTTTATCTCATTTTAATATCTCATTTCTCTTCACTGCCAGCGTCGCCTTCTTGAAAGCCAAGTACACCGACTTGTGTAAAAACTGTGAAATTCATTTTCATACATAAATATGTAAATTTTTAAGATGGTTTTTGTGATTCGAAACGGTAATCATTTATAGCTTTAAAATGGAACATTTTGGTGTTTGACAAATGTAATGTAGCACAATCTATAAAGGAAAGGGATTTAAAAAAAACACAAAAATGGATGAGATCTTTGTTCTGTTTAATTATGAGTGATATTAGACTATTTCTGTTCGCTCTCCTGGAACTAAAGCAAAACTGGAGAAAAGAAGTTCTGTCTTGTTTGTTTATTTACTTTGAACTTGTTTTGAATCAGGGAATCTACAAAGATCTGCCTGAACACAGAGATTTTTCACTGTGTCAGCTGTAAACAACATAGATGGAGATCCAGTCTTCTCTGATCGTTCAGATTCATTTGAAGCTGCGTTAGTGGACAGCAGCTGTAATCTTCCGAGGCAGCTGAGACGCCTGAGGTCTGAGAGAAACCTGCATCTCAGGAGACCACTTCCTCTTTGACAGATGAAGTCCCTGACCTTCTATTTCTGTCCTTCTATCGCTCTATTTTTTGTCAGGAGAACCAGAAGTACTGCGGATGGTCTCCAAGGCCTCGTAACGCATGCCTGAGCTGAAAGACAACCAAGCAGTGCTAGCTTAAAGCTAAGCTCAAGAGCTTCCCTCAGGCTGCAGAGTTTGAGTCATATCTCTGGAGTATCACCGGTGCTTAAACTTCGTTCTTATTACCCTGTGTGGAACAACCGGTCCCTCAAACAAAACAAATTTAGGCTCTGATAAAAAGTAAACTTTTGGCAATAGACAACAGACTGGCTACATGACAGAAAAAAATAGTGCTGAGACCCTCAAAAAAGTGAGGAGTCTGAGGTAACAATATAACACATTTCAAGCTAACAATTTTAGGTTGAACGTTTCCCTAACATTTCTAATAAGTAACAAAAACGTTATTTTGAATGTTCTTGGAACATTGAAAATGTTCTACTAATGTTATATCAAAAATGCAAAATGTTTTTGATAACTGAGAAAACGTTAGCCAACGTTTTGAGACCTAACGTTCCTGTTAGGATTCTTCCACTGAACAACCTCCTCTGACAGGTTTGTGATACTGTAAGCCGGTCCATCTCGATTGATTTAATATCTATGTCTAAATGAACTGCGGGGTGATTATCAGTTTGTTTAAAGGGCTGATGATGTCAGAGAGCTGAATATCACTCAGAGGTTTCGCTTTAAAACTCCACCTTGCTATAAAAACACCAGCAGAGGGTTAATTACTCATCTGCTCATTTATCAGGTAAAGTCTGCCGGTGTTTGTGAGCCCTGACAGATCTTCCATGAAGCTACGGACTTCTGCTTTGGTCAGCCCCTGGCTAGCGGTCAAAAAACGCAGCAGAGATTTACTTTAAAAAATAGACGAGAAGGAGAGGGCGAAACGACTCAGAATGGATAAAGGCGACCAGACCTTATCTTCATCTTCATGAGCATCCCCACAGCAAGGGCAGCAGCTGACGATGATGATAAATGGATGAAGAACAGACAACAAAAAAACGAGGCTGTCAAGCTTTTCCTAACAGATGCTGTGATCTATCTAAGCCATCAATGAGAGGGTGGACTGTGTTTAGGATTTTGTTGAGCAAATTTTCTGCTTGCCCAAGTGCTAAAAAAACAGATACAAAAAAAAGTATACAACTTTTTGACATAAGATGCCGTGCCGTAGCTTAACAAAACAATGTATTGTGCTTTCTGTAATATTTATAAAAATATATTTAATATTTTTATATTTAGAGGTGAGTGAATATAAAGACATAATTAAACACAATCACCTAAAACTTTCACTCTCTCTCTCATATAAAGTCTAATATTTTTTAGCAATATGTAAAATGAAGATTAAAATGTATGGGATTTATTACAATAAGTTTACAAAATAACAGTGTTTAGTCCTCGTTTTTGATACAAAATAATTCACCTCTCTTTGGGGAAAAAAAGTCTTATCCTTTACTAGTAGTCTTTAAATTATAGCTTTGCACTGCAATAGAGATGGCGGCTCAATTAGTTTTCTTTATTATAACAAAACGTTTGCAAACGTGTCCGGGGATTTACAGACACAATGTGTACTGACGGTAATAAAATAGCTCATTGATTCTGGAAACAGGGTGTCCGGGCAGAGAGGCACACAGCTGCAGTGGTTACAGCGAGCGTTCTCCCTGCGGGCACCGTCTGTCATGTGACAGACACTGCTGGAGATGAAGTGACACACTGATGAAATATAAATAAAACAGAAGCTCAGAATAAACTGCTTTAACCCAGCTGCCAATTAAAGCTGGACACTAAATCAGCATCCTCGCATTGCCATAAGATCAGCCCCGACATTTAGCTGACACAAAATTCTGTTTTCTCGACATATTGTGTGCTGATCTTCTCTAAAACAAAGAATTTTAAAAATCTTTATGCTTTCTTAAATAAAAGAAAAACAGTGACAGTTTGACTCACATGCAATAATTCAAGTAGGGCTGTCACGGTATCAGATTATCACTTCACGGTTATTGAGGCCAAAAATTTGATCAGTTTATCTTTAATTTTGTTTTTTTTTGTGTTTTCTGTTTTTTGGACAATGAATCACAAAATACGAGTGTAGGGAGGCAGAGAGAGAGAGAGCTTGTACCATTTTGGCTCAATGGAAAAATGTTAAATAGGTACAACAGCGCCACCTACTGTGTTGGAGTCTCAACCAGATACTGACACTGACCGGTGAAACCCCAACTAATAGGAAACGTTCTTGGAACGCTGGCTTATGTTCAAGTTATTGCATGAGCATTAGTAGAACATTTTTAACATTATATATCATATATACCAAAAGCTTTATTCGTAAGTAGTTAGTGGAACATTTAAAAATGTTACAGAATTTAAGTTTTAAAAAATGTTACTATAACCAAGCAATAATGTTAACACAATGTCTAAAAAAATGGACATTTTGAACGTTCCTAGAATGTTCACAATAACATTTTTAATGTCTTTGTTACTTGGAAACGTTAGGGAAACATTCTCACAACCTAAAACTGTCACATGCAGTATTCCTTGAAAAGCATGACCAAAATAAAAGACCCACTCCAGTAGCCTAACCATGGAAAAGTCACTATGGTGGAACGTTTGCAGAAAGCATCTAATGACAAATAAAATATTGATAATTTCAGAACCCAGAGCTCAAGGCAGCAGCTGTATAATGCAGCAGCTGTATAATGCAGCTCAGGTCTGGTTATGTAATCAGGGTCTAATCTGTTTTAGGAACAATAGAATTTACACCATTAAACAGGTGATAGCCAAGGCACGGCTTGTGACATATTGGGCCTGTGGAGAGTAAAATGAGAAGACAGATAAGTAACGAGCACGTGCAATGAATCATGCAGGACGGGTAATTCATTTTAACTCTATGGGCTGTGCTAATGAACAGAGGGCGGCCATGTCTCCCAGCAGACCTTTTTATGAACATTCCCCTCTCCATCTCTCTCTCTCACTCTCACTCTCATTTTCCTCTTTTAATGAGATTTGTTGTTCCCTTTAAAGAAGAGAACTCCCATGCTAACCATGGGGCAGCACGCGCACACGTGACACACGCATGTACTGGACTAAGGATACAGTGATCAATACAGCTCTGCAGAACTTTCCACATCTGAGTGTCTGAATAAGTTCCGTGTGGGAGTTTTTTTAAAATTCCAGAGTAATGGAATTGAATCCGATCAATTTCTATCCTTCCAAACAGTCCACGCATCTGGAAAACACGCTAGCAAAAGCACAAAGGGCTTCTGGCTGCATCCCAACGCTTGAAGAAACTAGGTAGAAATAAATTTGTCAGTATATGTCAGTATATAAATATGATGTAAAAGTATGTCAGAGAGTTAGTCATCTCCATATGTCATTACTGGAGATTTCACAGGACTAAAGATGGAGATACACCATCTACACTCCTAATGTAGGTTACTGAACAGCATCTATACTGTCTGTACTGTACGACTGCGTTACATTTCCACCTATAAGAGTACAGTCACGACTTCAAGATTTCAGACTTACAGTGGGGGCTCTTGGCCCCGTTTCTGAGACGTCTCGGCTGACGTTTGACGTTTAAAAATAAATCTGTTCGTCGGTACACCATCAGTGTATCGGGTTTATATGTGACAGCTGTGTGGGGGCAGACCCTCATTCTGAAATCTGACCTCCTATGACACCTGCAGTATAAAAAGTACCTGTCGCGGGCTAGAGGGAGGGGTAAACGTTACTGTAACTAACTGTGATTTGTTTAAAGAGTATTAAGAGTGAAGATACAGAGTTTAATAAGTTACTTTAATGCTGCAGTGTTTGGGGATATGTAAAGAGACATCACATAATTGCACATAATTTCTAAAAGTGTTGAACACTTATGTATTTTACCGTACTTGCAGATCAGTACTGTAAAGGCTGCAGTGTGATTTATAAAGTGGATGAAGACATAAAGAAGCTATATTTGCTCATTTTTCTGTGCTCGATGGCAAATGAGCAAGCACCAGGGTTGCCAGATCTGCATGGCAAAATCACCCCTATGGCCTATTAAAACCAGCCCAAACTTAGCCCAATCACCATATCCCAAATACCAAATCTTAAAATATGCCCCTCCCGTACCTGAAATACATATTTTACACTCATTGTTATGCATGACACACAATATGATCTTGGAAATAAAACTATTGAGATATTTCAGACTCATAGCATTTCCATCAAATAAAACTCATGTAATATGTCAAACCTTTAACCTGCAGAAAATTAACAACCCACGGCAAAAGTAGTCCAACTGCGCAGAAAAACTATGAACATGGCAACCTGACACACTTACCTGAAAAAGCAGCAGATAAAACCAGCCCATAACTGTCAGTGCTGATGTACCATCACATCATAAAGCATAGATGAGTTTTTAAGCTTCTGAAAACCCTCCATGAAGATCAAGCTACAAGTCACTGACCAATGGTGAAAAAGAGAGAGACCTGATTATGTCATTTCTTCTCTTACAGACAGCTGGAATAATGAGAAGTTAGCTTGTCTATTTTGTATGCGATCTATCTATTCTCACTCTTTCTCTGTCTGTCTCTCTCTCTCTCTCTCTCTCTCTCTCTCTCTCTCTCTCTGCCCCGGGGCTGTTTTAGAAAAGTAGATCATTTCACTTACACATGGTCCGTTTTCCCACAGCCAAGTCCCTCATGAGAACTTAAGTTGTTGTCCAAGAATTTGGAGAAACATTGAGCTATAGAACAGCCCGGACGGTTTGCAGAGGTTTATCGTTTTTCTTTTGTTATACTTTTGTGTATAAAAGTTCCACTGTAATGTTCTTAGGTTATGTAACAAAATATCACACAATCTATCAAGTTTTTTCCTATTAATACAGAATGTGTGTAAAAATATTTGCACTACTTTCATAGTGAAACGTGCTTGTAGTTCATGTGATGAACTACACGTGGTTACTGGAACGCACGCGAGTTACTGGCTTCATCCTATAAAAATAATCAACTGCGCAACTTTATTTGCAAAAAATAAAGTTGGTTTAATAGTTAATTTGACTTATTAAAGCCTCAGTTTTCTAACTTTTGCCTCTCTGTCGCCATCTCTGTTTGAAACATGAAACTGCAGGTTACTTTACTTGCTGTTCTTTACTTGTGTTAAAGTCAAAAGAAACCAAACTGAAAATTTCCCGGGATATTGGACCCGACAGCTCAAATTACAAATTATTATTACAAACTACCAGTTGCAAAATGGGGTTGAGGTCAACACTGATCTGTCATGTACTTAATCAACAACTGATCAACACTGATCTATCACATACTTGATCAATAACTGATTTTTGTTCATTTTCAACCCCATAAAGTAACGGATTGCAGCATTAAGAGTGACTTGAGTGTGTTATTATTGTGTGTATGAGATGTATGAACAGTGATTGAAGTGTTTGAACTGGTCCAAATATTTTATTACACTTTGAAGACACTATAGAGAGGAACTGTCCACGATGAAGGGCTAATTCTCCAGCTCACACTTCACTTATAAATATTTAGTGCTGGACGGAAGAGATTTTAGCAGATGCAGTCTGGTCATATCGATTTCCTCTCAATTCTGCAGACACACACTTTCCAGTTACAGACTGGTTGATTTTCAGCTGAAAGTCGTGCAAATCTGAGATAAGTTGAAAACCTCAGGACCCGGTCGAATTTCCTAGCCAGTATTTTGTGGATTTTATGAAGTATGCAAACATGCAACCGCCCCGGAAAACTGTCATAAATAATAATAGCCTGATCATGAGAAGTAAGGGAACGTTGTTGACGCAGATTTATTAAATCAGAAATAACAGCAGCTGATTCACAGGCAGATATGAGAGTCATGTGTTCCACTTTCTCAGAATGTTAGTTTGTATATGTATAAAGGCCAAACATATGAATATGATTTCCTCCCACACACATAAGCATAATAATGTCTTCAGAGACGTAGATTGTCTTGTATGCAATATTCAGATATGTAATGCATTATGCATGATGAGGTCCCAGCTGACAGGGAACGTTCTCCGAATGTTGGGTAACGTTCTCTAAAAGTTCTCTCAACGTTTTCAAATATAATTATTGCAGTAACAATAATACAAATTGTTTAATGTTATATATGATATATAAAAATGTTATTCTTAAGTTGTTAGTAATACATTTTAAAAACGTTACAGAATTTAAAAATGTCCGAATAACATTCTAGACGTTTTGAATGTTCCTACGTTAAAAAATAACAATTGTAATGTTTTTGCTACTTAATAGAAATGTTTAGGAAATGTTCCTACAACCTAAAATTGTCAGCTGGGGTTCCACTATATCATCTATGGAAATGACTTGTTTTCAGTAAAATTACTCTTCATTTTTAACCTTCTAGTGACATGATTCCATGTCAGCTTCCTTCATTCAACAAGGTCTCAGCAGACCACCATCACAAAGACACCCGTCTGACAGACAGATTTCATTAACACGATGTCAACAATGAACGTGGCAGGTATCAACAACCAGAAATAGCTCATTTGTGCCTCTGAAAATCACAATTTAGCCCCCTTTCTCCTTCAGTGCTAATTACTTAATGACTCTAATGAATTATTTGTCCCCATCTTTGCACCCCCTCCTAACAGACCCCAGATGTTGGAACGCCGGGACGCAGCTGCTGAATGCTCTGCCTGAGAAACTTTTAATGATCAACCCAAGGGCTGATTCACCAGATGATCCAGTACACACCCTCTACACACACCAAAAGTCATCTTAGCTGCCTTAACACGGAAGCCAAAGTTTTCCCAGTATTTATGTTTACACTTATGCTTACCGTTTACATTTATGTTTACATCTATGTTACTGTCACCAGCTTTAATTTTCTCTTCTTTAACAGAACTGTGTACTGGTTGCCGCTGCACTGGGACTTACTATGGTCATAGTCTGTCCCAATAGTTTTTGTACTGTCCTACAAGTGTTTGTGCACTTGTGCACTTTATGTATAAATGATGTAGTGCTTGTAGTTCTGTGATGTTCAGTGTTTGTTCTGTGTTTGTTTAATCTAACATCTTGGTCTGAAGAAACGTTGTTTCGTTTCACTATGTACTTGCATATGTTTAAAATGAAAACCTCTACTTGTACTTGTACTTGTACTTGTACTTGTACCACCAAACAGTAACATTTTTAAAACTTTGTTACGTAACGGAAATATTAGGGGAACACTTTAAAACAGAAAATAAAGGAACTAGTTAAAGAGCACAATAATTAAGAGGTTAAAAATAAGGATAAAAGAAATAATGAGGTAAAATTAAATTTTTGCAATGCGGTATTATCCAAATAGACAAGGTCTAAAACAGTACTCAAATTACTGGTGGGATTTGAGTTACCCAGACAAAACATACAGAACAGTCCACCAACATATATACACTCATAAATAAGAGAAATATAAGACCCCAAGAGAACTATACATTTAGGAGGCCTAGATGCTCCTACAGACTGCAGCTAAAGTCTTTCTAAATCCCCTCTTAGCTTCCCCTCTATCACACACTTTTACACTTCACCTCTGCCTCCCCAGCTGCTCCTAACATCACTTTCTGCTTCTTTTTGTCACTCTGCCCCATGTTCTCTCTTTCTGTATTGATTGAGCCGGATCAATTAACAGCCAAACAGCCTCAAAGGGTCTGACATCTGCAGAATCTGTGCTGAGCTGAGTGAAGGAACAGCAGCAGTACAACATCAGGCTATGGGTGACAATGTCTGATGAAGAACTGGATCCAGTCCCAGCTGACCTGCCTGCGCACAAACAAGCGTTTGCTTTACACGCGCACACCCACACTGAGAAAAGCAATTATTGTGGACATGCAGCCTCAGAAAATGCTGCTCCTTCTGAAGGAAAACAGGAGGTAACTTTAAAAGTTGTGAGACCGAAATTCGTTTGTTTCTTGTTTACCCGACACAGAAGTTATTTATGTTTATTGGGAGAGTAAGGCTAAGGTTCCCTTGGTTTGTCTTGCTGGGAATGACTAATACCTCTGTAGTTTGTGAATATTGTGGATGAGAATTTAAGTTAAAAAGTTGAGCTTATCTAAGAGTAAAACGGTTTAAAAAGCTGAATGAATGAATACTGTGTTCGGAACATAACTTTTTATACACCTTGTGTGCTACAGACATTAATAATACCTTAAATAATGTGATTTCCCAGCTAACAATTTTAGGTTATAAAAACATGTTTTTAAAGCGTTCCACTAACAACTTTTTTACTTTTAAAGAATGTTAGCCAACGTTAGTTAGGGTGTTAAGGATGGGTGTGCTACATGGTCCTATGTGTACTTTTTTACCTGGCAGATAAAACATTTACTTACATTAAAGAAGGGACCAAAGTTAGTAAACAAACAAACAGTACCAAGTACAATCCTAGCACCGGAACACCCTAGCAACTGCATAACATTGCCCTGACAACCATTCAGAACACCCTATAACATTATGTTAATTAGTTTTCCACAGACAGGCACAAAAATGTTTCGGAAAATGCAAAAAATGAGTTTCAAAATATTGTTTCTGTACAGCATAAACAATTTAAAGATGTATGTGAGTGTGTGTGTGTGTGTGTGTACGCAAAAGCTGGACAATGGAGAGGGCTCTGCTAAGCATAAACAGAAGCAAACAAAGCTATCGATTACCTAGATAAGAATCTTTTCACAATTTTGTGCTAGTGTTTGGTACAGTAGGTTAGTATCACAGCATAAACAGTAGCGTTGTATCAGAGCTTGATTCTGTTTCACACAGCCAAATCTCAACCCACAGAACAATGATAAAAACTGAAATAAAGCAAACATAGTCAGGCAACATTAATGACAGAATTTAAACCTTTTTTAAAGTGTTGTTTACAGAACAGCTGCTGAAAATTATTACTAAAAAGAAGGCAGAATTTCCCCCTTACATGATTCATTTAAGTTTGGAAAGACAACTAGTTAGTTAAGATGTAATTGTGACTGCGGTTAGTTAATAAGTCAATTTTATTATTCCTTCAGGTATGACATGTACTGTATCATGTCACAGATCTTAACAAACGAAGGCCGACACAGAGACAGTAATTCCCATAGCATGAGTCTGTGTGTACGAGAGGTATGATGGAGAAGTTCTGAGGCCCTTTTTCTGCATTCAGAGGTCTGTTTAATCTTCATCACCTTTGAGAACACAAACTGGGCCAACAGAACTTTTTAAAAGCTACAGTGTTTCTGCCGGGCCCCTGAGGGCCAGACGGCCATTTGCAGTGTGAACACGGTGCATGAAAACAGTCGTGTGAATTAATGAGGGGCCGACAGCGAGTCTGTGCTTACTGAGGGACCCCGTGAGCGAGCACCCGTCTCTGCATTCGAGCAGACAACAGTGTCCTTGAGATCCGGTATGAATAAATCATTGAATTGGACTGGAGTTCGCGTTCACAGATTTGAAATGATCAGACAGTACAGGGTCTGACGTGTGCCTTCATCTTCACTGCTTTAATTTCTTCCCGCGTCTGTGCGTTCATCAGACATCACCTGGCTTTTTTAATAGCGCGGTTTTAAACGGATGAATATGCAAATTTACATCATAGCTGCGATGTTTAAGTGCAAAACCTGCATCTTGTGTAACTGGACACTGAATATTCTGCCCTTGAGCTGAACCTGTAACTCATAGATTGCACCCGATTCGCTCCATAGAACTGTGACATCACATCCATCATGTCTTGACCAGTATATGATCCGACATTATAAGATCGCCATTCTCTGAGGAATTTCATACGGTTTACGAATGACAGTTTTAGATTTATGAGATTTATTTAAATAGTTTTTGTCCAATGAAAAGACATTTTCGAAAACAAAACAAGAAAAACAATAGAGGTACTGAAATATCATTCCATGAAAATTCCCATGGTTAGCAATCCAATATCATCATTCATGTCCTGGATAAACCAGGGTGACAAAGAACTGTCATTTTATTGGCCTTACATGAGATTGAATATTTTAATTTAACACAAAAGTAGGTATGTAACATTTCTGTAACATTTCTGTGAGACTGACAGAGACGATACACACAATCTAAGACTCTGTCTACTGAAGTCCCAGTTAACAGGAAACATTCTCAGAACATTGACTCATGTTCTCTAAACGTTCTCTCAAAGTTATCAAAAAATGATTGCAGTAATGTTAGTACAATGTTTTTCGAACGATATGTACTATTTCAAAAACGTTATGCTTAAGTTGTTAGTGGTACATTTAAAAACATTATATAACGTTATAATAACGTTCTTATAACCAAACGGTAACATTAATAGAATGTCTAAAGAACTGGATGTTAGAATGTTCCTAGAACTTTCAAAATAACGTTACTTAATGGAAACATGAGGGAAACGTTCTAACAAACAAACATTGTTCGCTGGGGTATCGTTTCTGACATTTCCTCTTATTTCATCTAAATTTTCGACAGCCTGACAGAACAGCAAATGCGTTTTACACATCTATAATTTACACAGGAAAAATAACAACGATGCACCTCTCCAAGTCAAATTAGGTTCCTGCATGTATCAAAGCTGCTTATAAATATTTAAAACACAATTTTAAAGACGTCAGTCAAAAACAACCGACTCTTTCAATCCTAAACCAAACAAAACCACTTAGATGTTACCTCAACTTTATTTAGTTTAAAACGTTTTTGACAAAAATACTACCGGTCCACATATAAAATCTTAGGATTTATTTGTATTGTCAGTGTAAAGAAAACGTTTCTATATAAAATACCTTTTATCTGTTGTGGCTTGGAATGAGAAACCTCCAGTAATTGATCTATCAATTACTTTAGTTAATATTTTCACTTTTTTTATATTTTTCACTTTAGTTTATATTTCATAAATACGATTAACCAGACAAATCCCTCTAAGAAACGCATTAGCATTACAATGATCCTTTAATCGTTTTCTCTTTGCCTGCCCTCTGGATTCACAGATGTATTTTAATCACTGTTTGTGAGATTAATGTAATTGAACTTTTCATATGCGGGGAGTCTGCCTAACCCGCACCCACACGCATGACATTTACACATGATAAAAGAACAGCTGCTGGAGAAAAACGGTGCGGTGACCCAGTTTGACTCGCAGTGATTCAAACCTTTACAACAGAGGAACCTGAGGTCACGCATAATGGAACCAATTCAGACCAGTTTTAAGTGCATACTGGGAAACCTCTGAAGAGGTTGATCTCTAATGCATTGGATGACAGAAGTCTTTTACCAGAGCGATGCACTCTGGGAAATTGCTCTGCAAATGGTCTGGAAAGGGTCCAAAGGGTACTGGGAACACAGGTGCGAATGTTCATATCTTACTGTATGGCAAAATACATGAATCATTTTTAAAACTGTGGATCATCAAATATGCAATTTAGTTCATATGGACACTGGATAAAGTTTATGAAGGAGCTGTTCTGCTTATAATGTTCAAGAAATATTAGTTTGGAGAGGCAGTTTGAACAGTACAGCCAGATTTGATTTGAAAAATGTAAAAAAACTTTACCATGTCTCTTATTAACATTAGATAACTTAATTACATGTGATGTTTGTAATTAAAAGGTTAATTTTGTTGCTTTTAGTTTGACAAACGTCTGACAAACGTACTTGCAAACGTTGACAAAAATAATCTCAAAATAGACTCAAAATAAAAAAGATGACATCATCATGCGCTTAGAGACATTCATATTGATCATAGTTGTGATGTAAACCAAACGCTATTGGACATTGGAAAAGCCAATGACAACCCAGGTAACAGGGAACGTTCTCAGAAGTAACGTTTCGCAGTAACGTTGATAAAACATTTTTATCACAAACCATCATATCAAAAACCTCATTCTTAGGTTTTAAAATCATTATAGAATTAACAGAATATTTGAATAATGTTCTTTTGTCCAAACTATAACGTTAATTCAACGTCTAAAAAAACTGTCTGTTTTGAATGTTTCTAGGATATTCAAAATTACATTGTTAATGTTTCTGTTTCATAAGAACATTCTTACAACCTAAATTTGTTAGCTAGGAAGCCAATATGTTTAATATAAAATTTAAAAGTAAAAGTAAAAGTTTTAAGGTATAAAGCTTTGATAGGAAACGTCAGCACAGGAAATAAAAGCGGCAGTCATTCCACAGGGTTTATTTTGTGTTGCATGTGTGTGTTTGTCTCTCATATATAAGCTGTGGCACAGTCAAGACAAGTGACGCGTGTACTAAGCTGTGGGGTGGTACGATGCCAGTGCACCACAGTGGACAGCCCAGTGTGCCTAACTGGAGCCAGTCAGTGCAGGTCACTGGAATCTAATCTGTCACTGGGGGCATCTGGCTTGTTTTAACGTAGAAGCACATCAGCAGATGGTTCTCTCTGTGAACTACAAGTAACTGAGAGAGAGAGAGA